>CAUYQG010069461.1:0-13393 GCA_963574415.1 Tarsius wallacei
GGAACTCAAATCGCTCTATGGAAAAGATATCTGCATACACATATTGCTACCACATATACATGGTGAAATATTAAGTAGCCATAAAGAAGGACAAAATTATGAACTTCGCAACAACTTGGATGGACTTAGAGTCTATAATACCGAGTGATCTATTGCAGAAACAAAGAACTGAGTACCGCATGTTCTCACTCATAAGTGGACATTGAACAATTATCATACTACTATAAAAAAGAGATTGGTTGCCGGGCTCGGTGGCTCAGCCTGTAATCCCGCGCCTTTGGGAGGCTGAGGTGAGTGGATTGCCTGAGCCCGCGGGTTCGAGACCCACCTGGGCAGGCGAAACCTCATCTCTACAATAAATCAAAAAAATTAGCCGGGCGTGGTAGCGCGCGCCTGTAATTCCGGCTACTCGGAAGGCTGAGGCCGAAGGATCGCCGGAGCCCAGCAGGTCGAGGCTGCGGTGGCCGGGAGCAGCCACTGCACTCCAGTCTGGGCAATCGAGTGGGACTCCGACTCAAAAAAAAAAAAAAAAAAAAAGAGATTGGCAGTAGTGGAAAACTGCCAGGGGAGGGGGCAAACAACAAGGGCACCTGCATAATGAACATTTGTATGCCTAATCCTGAATTGTACCCCACATCTTTAAAAAAAAAAAATTTAAAAAGAGGATATATTTGTTGTTCCTGTCCTGGATATGACAGAAATTTGGAATTTTTAACATAACTGAGGAGCATCTGGGTTTCTTAAGTGGAGTCTTTAAAATGGGATTAGGGCTGGGCTCCATGGCTCAATCTGTCATCCTGGCACTTTGGGAGGCCGAGGCGAGTGGATTGCCTGAGCCTGTTGTTCGAGACCATCCTGGGCAACTTGGCGAGACCTTGTCTCTACAATAACTAGAAAATTAGCCAGGTGTGGTGGCACACACCTGTAGTTCCAGCTACTTGGAAGGCTGAGGCAGAAAGATCGCCGGAGCCCAGTGGGTTGATGCTGGGGTGGCTGTGAGTGTGCCACTGTACTCTAGCCTGGGTGACGGAATGAGACTCCAACTCAAAAAAAAAGGGATGAGTTTGCAAATAATTTATTTATGAGATACAGACAAACCATTAGTTTATTTTACTAAAGAGTTACAATTACAACAAATTACAGATTTTGCCTTTGCTACGATATATATAGCTCTAATCTCTCCCTAAGCAGTTGCTGACCTAGTCGGGACTACCTGCCTCAGGGTCCCGACTTTCATGATTTTTTCTTCTCCTTTGTGATGGGCATACTATCTCCAGCTGCAGTGAATTAATATCCAATCATTTGCTTTGTGGAACATCCTTACAAACTCCTGTCTCATTCATAGTGTTTCTTTTCTCTTGTGCTGTTAACTGTTTTGCATATTAATTTTTTTCCTCTCCTTTCTGTAGTTTGTTTCCCTGGATTTCCCCAACATAGATCCCAGTCATGGAGCCTCTGCCTCTGTCTTTATCCTGAAGAGCTCTTTCAGGGCAGTCTCTGCTTAGTCAGCATTAATGTCATTCACTCACTAAAACTGTTCTTTGGAGTGCATGGAGTCTAAATCAGGACCTCTAGTAATGAGCAGTCTCCCTACCCATGGTATATCTCTGCACTTTTTACTTTAAATCTTGGAAGAATGTTTTATATAACGTTTTCATGTGGTTGTATAAAATAATCCCTGCTGATAGGGAAACACTTTGAAAAAGTTTTCATTGTAAAACAATGAGTACAGCTGACTGCCCTGACCCTTAACCCATTTCTGAGCCTCCCCCAGGGACTCGGCTAAAGCGACTGGTACTAATAAAGCTGAATGTTTAGTAATTCATGCAAGTGCTTGAAGAAACTTGGGGGTGAATATTTCTATCATCTTGAAATGAGAAGGAATCTGTAAACATCAAAGCCAGAAGCCCTAAAGGGGAAGATTTATAGATTTAAAAAAAAAAAGACGCAATATGGGAAAAAATATTTGCAACATATGTGGCAGTCAGGGAGTTAAAACACTTGGTTCAACAAGAGCTTTAACACATAAATAAGAAAAGAATAAACTTTGGATTAAAAAGGTCAATAAGCATGAAAAGATGTTCAATCTTCTTAGTAATCAAAGAAAATATAAAGCAAAACAATAATAGATTGGAGAGAATTTAAAGACTGATACGAATGTTGATAAGAAGATGAAAAACCAGGTTACTCATACCTATATATATTTATTAGAATGGCTAAAGTAAAAAAAAAAATACTGAAAACATCAAGTGCTGAAAAGTATGTGGAACAATTGGGAATCTTAGACATTGCTGGTGACAGTGCAAAATGGTACAAACACCCTGGAGAATAGTTTAGCAGTTTCTTGTAAAGCTAAACAGGCACTTCACTTATCATATGACTCGGCAACCCCACTCCTGGGTATTTATGCTAGAGAAGTGAAAATTTATATTCACACACAAAAAGACTTGTATGTGAATGTTTATAGCAGCTCTGTTCATAACTGCCTAAAACTGGGGGGAAAATATCACTTAATGGGTAAGTGGATAACAAACTATGGTACATCCACATAATGAAATACTACTTAGCAACAACTGCAACAATAATAAAACCAGAACTATTAATACAAGCAACAATGTGGGCGAATCTCAAAAGTGCTGTGCTGAGTAAAAGAAGCCAGTCTCAAAGGTTTCTTACTCTATGATTTCATTTATATCGCATTCTTGAAAAGACAAAATCATGGCTACAGAGAATAGATCAGTGGTTGCTAGGGTTTTGGGTGTATGGAGTTTGACTATAAAGGGATAGATCTGAGGAGTTTTTCAAAGAGATCAAACCAAATGTATCCTGATTATTGTCATGGTAACACAAATTCACACATGTGTTAAGAGTCATAGTACTGTTTATCAGAAGAAAAAAATTAAATTTTACTCTATGATAATTAAAAAACAAACAAACACCTGGGCTTCCTTATACCCTGTTCATGAAATGCTGCCTTTTACGGGGGCCAATTTAGCTGTGGGTATCAATATGTAGAGTTTGTCTATTCTATTTGGCAAACCTACTAAAGAATCTTTGGGCATGTGTTAGTACAGATGATCAAGGCTGCATTTTTTTATGACTATAAAAAAGAAATGCAACCAGCTAGGTAAGTCCTAGACTGTAGTCCCAGCTACTTGAGAGGCTGAGGTGAGAGGATCATTTGACCCCAAGAGTTTGAGGCCAGCCTGGGCAACATAGTGAGACTCCTGTCTCAAAAGCAAAACAAAATCAAAAAAGCAAAATGTTTACCTATAGGAATTTGTTTTCAGGTTATGATAGATATGTACAGTGGAATACTAAACATTCATTTAAAACAATGATAAAATCTGTATCTGCTTATATGTTAAGTGTCTATGTTGTATTATGTGGTGAAAATGATAGATTACAAATAGCACATATGGCATAAACTTGTTTAGAAATAATTTCTGACTGGGCACGGTGGCTCAGCCTGTAATCCCAGTACTTTAGGAGACTGAGATGAAAGGATTATCTGAGCCCAGGGGTTTGAGACCAGCCTGAGCAACTTGGTGAGACCTCATCTCTACAATAAATCACAAAAACTAGCCAGTCGTGGTGGCATGAGTCTGTAGTTCCAGCTACTTGGAAGCCCAGCAGGTTGAGGCTGCAGTGGCTGTGAGTGTGCCATTGCACTTCAGCCTGAGCGACAACAGTGAGACTCTAACTCAAAAAAAGAAAGAAAGAAAGGAAGAAAGAAAGAGAAAGAAAAAAAGAAAGAAAAGAAAGAAAGAAAGAAAGAAAGAAAATTTCTTTTTTTTTTTTTGAGTTGGAGTCTCACTGTCGCCCAGACTGGAGTGCAGTGGCCGCTCCCGGCCACCGCAGCCTCGACCTGCTGGGCTCCAGCGATCCTTCCGCCTCAGCCTTCCGAGTAGCTGGAATTACAGGTGCGCGCTACCACGCCCGGCTGATTTTTTGATTTATTGTAGAGATGAGGTCTCGCCAAGTTGCCCAGGCAGGTCTCGAACCCGCGGGCTCAGGCAATCCACTCACCTTGGCCTCCCAAAGGCGCGGGATTACAGGCTGAGCCACCGAGCCCGGCTTGAAAGAATTTCTAGGAGATGGTATGCTAGACAGAAGACAATTTTGGGTGATGGGTTTATAACAATGACCACTTTCTTCTTTGCACATTTTTCATTGTATTTTTATCTTTATACTTTGTTCTAGTCTGGACATTTAATTATGAGCACTTATTACGTATATATTCTTTAAAATAATTTTCTTTTTTAAACATAAACCCACAAAAAGTTTGAAGGTTTGTATTTGGGATCGTGTTAAAATTTCCCGAGTCAAACAGATTTGTTCAAATATTATATATCCCCCCAAAAAGTTTTCCTGTCAAGTAACACTATAAAAGAGAGCATTTAGCTGCATATTTCTGGGACTGCTGAGACCAACAAAATTATTTCCGCCGTTTAACTTTTCACGCCCCAATATGTGTGGGTTACAAACACTCTTCTACATTTTTGATGCATGGCCTTTGATATTTAAAATGTAAGTTCTTGGGCTGAATGAAAATAACCTCTAGGCATTTCTATGGTTAAAAATCAAATATTGCACCTTGTTTAGTGTAAGGTATAATTCTGAATATGGTGATTGGGAGGATGACACGGAAAGGTTATTTATTACTTAATGTAGAAATTATGTCCTGATAGATTGATGGTTGATTTAAATATAACTTCTTGTCAAGAATCTGTTTTTAGAATCAAGTTACCATGACTCTACAGTTTCTTTGAAATCTCAGAGTATCACATGTCTGTTTGCCTTTGCATGGTTTTAAGAAAATGAGTGTGGAACTTCTAATTTAGTTTTCATTGTTTCGTATTTCTCTATGACACACTGGTCACTTCACAGAAATAGAAGGTAACAAAAAATTGTCTATAGAAGAAACAATTGCCATTATCTCATTGAATCTTAGGTCATTCAAATTTCTTTCTGTCCCACACACTGAGGATTCATCTGGGAATGGTTTTGTCTTTCCAGCTGCCCACACGTTTCTCTGATTATCTTTTCTCCAATTTTGCCTTACCGGCTCCCCCACCCCCACCCGTGGAGTGCTGTTTTTCATCTTGCTTCCTTTGTTTATCTCCAGGGTTCAGTTCAATAAACAAAGGGGGTTGGATCCAACTTTGGGCTCTTATGGGTTTGAATGTGTTCTTTGGTCTTATTTTTAGTTACCAAAAAAGAGTGTTGCTTCTGACCTCTTTGACTCTTCCCTGCTGATTTTACTATGCTTTGATACTTAAGGGGAAGATCTTTGAGGATGCACTGTTGCTTTTGTTAGAGGGAGTAATGCCTTTTATTGGTTTGTGACTCAAATTGTGTTCAGTTACAATCATAAACGTGTGCCTAAAACCATCAAACTCAAACTAGCAAAAGTAGAAACTCAGGGTTACGATCTTCAAGGAAAGATGCAATTCTTATTACTGACACAGAAATGACAATTTAGTTACATAGTATTGTAAAGGACTCTCAGCTAGGTTTAACATCACCAAGATTTAGGTAATTCACTGTCTATGACACTCACATTCTCAGTCACTTTTCCCAACACATATTCAGGGTGCAGGACGCAATAATGCTAACACACTCCATGTTATCCCACTCCTAAGAACTTCCAGGCCAAGAGGCCACAAGCTCAGAAGCCCGTAGAGATCAGGCATAATGTGCAAATGAGTAAGGCAGACTGCTTTTTCAATGTCACCAATTGTTGCTATGTGGGAATAGACCTTGTGTAGTCATATCTTATATCTTTTTAATAGAAGCAAGAAACAAATTTTTTTGGTGACATTTCTAATCTTGTTGACTATTTCAAATAAGATACAGAGCTTCTTCAGCCCAAATTATGTGTCAGAGAGCTGGATGTGGCCAGCGGGCCCCTGGTGTGCAACCTCTGATAGAAACTAAAGTTCATTAACTTTGAGAAACCGATGACAGGTACTGATGAAGGCTGTTCCTAGGTCAGGACCAGCATGCACATAGTTCCAACAGTGGACAAGGGTACATGGGACTTCGTGGGACCAGTCTTTAGCACACACCCTTCTGTGTGCTGGGAACAAGCACAATTCACTGCTAAAAATATGCCTGATGATGATGAACAGATTAGCCTCTCTATATCTCTAGAACCCTGGGGGGGTTTTATGCAATTCTGGTGGAAGGAGGGAGGGAAGGAGAGAGAGGATACCACAAAAAAGAGATATTGTATTTTCTGCTGATAGACTAGTGGGTATTTGAATAAATAGAAAATTATAAAGAGATATGGCCATAACTGAACTCTAAGCAGGTGAGTAATTCATAATAGTTAATTTAATTGAAAATATCAATGTAAACATTCACAGGTTGGGGTTTTGGGAAGGAGTCACATTTATTAAGTTAATGTTGAACTCTGAGGAACAATTATATAGTTACTTGGGATAATAATAATAATGATAATAAATAGCAATAATCATAACAGCTATCAGCATGTACCTTATGCCAGGCATGGTATCGAGCAGTTCAAACGTACCAACTCACTGAATACCCATAGCAACCCTATAAAGTAGTTCCTATGTTGCTTTCATTTGACAAGTGAATAAACTGAGGCACAAAAATGTGAAGTAACATGCCTAAGCACACACAGAGATATGGTCTACAGATAAGAGCTATAAATCAGGTCAGATGAGTAGGAAGATTTGAATGTATAAGACTTTTTCTTATAGTGAATCCTTTGAGAATTTATTTAAAAGGCTCTCTCTTTGTTTTCTTTTACAGTTTATAAACCTACTCACCAAAGAAGACGAGCTGTCATAACCACTCTTATCTCTCCAAATTCTCTTCTGTTCTTTGTTACTGTGTACACATTTTTAAAATATATTAGGAGTTTCTGTTTCTGTGTGGTAATTTATGGTTTGCCCTTCTGCAGTTGCAAACTCTTTCCCCCTCCTACTTATCTACAAACTCTTTTTTCATGTCTTTTTCCTTAGCTAAAAATAGCATATGTTTATTTTTAAAGTTCTATAAAATATAGACATAAATGAAAAAAATTACTCATAATACCACCATCCACAGATAATCACAGTTAAAACTTTGGAAGGATTCTTTCTAGTCTTTTCTACGCACATATATTCAATGAAAAAGACTATACACTAACAATTATTGTTTTACTAACCATGAATTATGTGCACATGCAACTATAGCTTTACCTTTTTTTCAATTAACATTTACTAAAGTTTCCCATATCATTACTCTTTGCAAACATTCTTTTTAATTTTTATGACCGCATAACATTCTATCCTGTGAATTTATCAGTTTGTTTTAGAATTTTTATGCAGTCAGATAATTAAATATTTTAAAAATGTTCATTCATAAATAATATAGTGACAAGATTATTGAACCAAAAGTCTTTGCCCATATTTTTGGATGTTTCCTTTGGATAGATTTCTCCAAGAAAAATTAGCAGGTCAAAGGTCCTTGATACTTGTTGCTAAATTGACTGTCAGAATGTTGGACCACTTTATACCTTATTAGCATCCTCTGTTTTTATGAGTGTTATTACATCATTTTCCCTCATTTTTCTAACCTCCTATTTTATTTTCCTTAGATGCCTTAGGACTATACCCTCAATTTAGCTTTCTTTTCTCATTCAGGCAGTGTTTCCAAGGCTGCCAATCTCAGCAGTAAGTAGGCAGATGTAGGGGTTTCCTGGTGGACTCTGGTGGGTAATGAAGCCAAACAAGAGCCCCTCAAGGGGAAAAGGTTTAGGATCAGCTCTGTGGTAAGCCCCAGGCCTCCATGAAACAAACCCATTCCCCACTCATTTATTTACTGGGACAAGTAACCAGCTAATAAATTGCTGAGATTTCACCGGATAACACTAGTCACCAGAAGTATAAAAACAAGGGAAATAAAGGCCTCCTCCCACGGTGTGGTCACAGCCCATCTGGACACTAAGTCTTTGAGAAGGCAGAAATATTTGTCCCATCCAGACAATTTCAGAAATCATAAAAAGTCCTGGGCAAGGATGGGTCAAAACAACACAGGAACATTAAGGAAGACAACAAAGGGAAAACTGTACATTCCTGAGAAAATAGTTTCCAAGATGCGAAAGGAGAAAAAGAGGCTTCTCTCCATACAGGCCTAATAGATAGAGGAAACTGGAACATTTCCTAGGATTTCTTTGTTTTTTTAATGACTTTCTTGTTAATATGTCAAAGAGAAAGAAAGCTCCTGGTTAAGAAAACAAAACAGTCCCTTATCCCAGAAATCACAGCCAAGAATATGGATTCCTAAGTATCAAAAAAGTACTCTGAATAAGGAAAGAAATGCAGGCACATTACTTTTAATGTAATAAAGACTTGATTTCTTTTAGTCTACCAAGTCCAATTATTTTCTTCTCAAATTTAAGAGTACTGACTGCCTTCTGTGAATCTATTGTTATACTTGCTAATGGATCTGAGTTGGGGGTAATATTTGCCTATTAATTTGGATACTTAAAAAAAACTCTCTCTTCTTCAGCTACCCTCTATTCCACAACTTTCCGTCTAATGAGGGAAGTCGTTTCTATATCTCTTCTCTTTTCTGTTCTTCTTGCCTCCTGCTTCTAGAATAATAGCACACAACAGGAGTACAGGAGTGGATATGAGAGTAAGGGTTTCCAAGCAATGGAAAAATAGATAAGGAGAGACTTGGTAAGTTGTGAAATGGGGGTGGGTAGACGTGAGAAGGAGATGTGAGTGGATAGAAGAGGAAGCCGGGCATACAATTAGGCTTCAGAGACCTTTCCACATCATGTTTCCAAGGGCTTTACAGGTCTTCTTAAGGAACTGTGAGGGTATTGTTATTATTTTCTTTGTAAGTAAGATATTAGATTGTTTTTGGGTTAGTGTGCGTGTGTATGTGTTTCCCAAGCAATAATAAAAAAAAAAATCATTTTTTTGCAGCAGAAAAATAGGAAAGGGAAGAAACCAGAAACAGGAACAGTTTTGAGGTTGCTGTAATACAGAAGCCCAGATGTTTGGCTTGGACTTAGGCAGTGGTGATGGAAAGGAAGGGACAGATTTAAAAGGTATTTGGGTGGTATGATTGACCTGACCTTGGTGCTGTTTCAAATAGGAAGAGAAAGGTGGAGACAGGCAGAAAAAATTAAGCAAAGATGACTATGATTTCCCATAGTCAATGTTTGGATGATGATGTCATTACATGAAAATTTTTAAAAAGGCAGATGGAGGAAAAAGATTTAAAGGAAAGATAAGTGATGTGCAGTGGCTCACGTCTGTAATCTCAGCACTTTGGGAAGCAGAGGTGTGAGGATTGCTTGAGCACAGGAGTTTGAGACTAGCCTGAGCAACAAAGTGAGACCCTAACTCAAAAGACGGAAAAAAAAAAAAAAAAAAAGGAAAGAGTAGACATCTACTTGCAGAATGTCATGCTAGATTTTGTGCTGGCAAATGTTAACAAGTGGCTTTCCAAACAAAAACCAAACCAAACAAACCCTGATTTGCACTGGATTTTCAATGGTGTAAATATGCATGCCATTGGCCAATTTCAAGCTACTGCCATGGAAGTCACTCACTGAGGAGCTGGAAAGAGATATGTCCAATTGGATCTTCTGAGCTAGTGTGATCTAGCTGCAGTACACCACTGGTTCTGCTGCATATTCTACCATGGCTTAGGGAACACAGTCTGGGAGACTGACAAGAAGATAACGTCTAGCGATACAGTGCTTCAGTGAAGCCAAGGTGGTGAATATTATTGGCTAGGAGAACACGTAGAAATAAAAAGAAAACCAGCAGGAAATATAAAGAAACAGAAGTCAGAAGAAAAAAAGGGCTGTTAAAGAGGCAGAAGAATCAGAAGAGAACAAGATTCAAGAAATACAAGAAAAGAACTAGTTTTAGGAAGGAAGTTTTAGTGTCAAATACCAGAGATTAAATAGCCTAGGGATGTGAAAGAGTTCATCAGCACTACCAATTAAGATGTGTTTCTGAGCCTGAAATATTTTTCTCTATTAAAAATATTTTATAAGGGAAAAAATAAATCACAAATCTGTCTCCCCCTACTCTCTTTTTTCACCCCTCTCCTTTTAAGGAAGTCATTAATGAATTTGGACATACTCAGCTACGGGAGTGAAAATTTGACTGCAGTGGGCCGAGGCGTTAATGATAGGAAGGGAGTAAAGATGAAATCTTTCCAGTAGTTTGGCTCTTAAGGGACAGATAGCTTGAAGGAAGGAAGGTTGGAAGGGTGGTTTTTAAAAAGTACTATAACTCACTAATCAGCTAGACATTCAAGGAAATACAAGGTATCTGTTTGTAATCTAAAGTAACCTCTTAATCCCAATGACAAACAGAAAAAACACCTCACTCAATTCTGGAAGCAATAATGGTTTTGAATCCTGCTTGCATGTCAACAGGAGTCACATTAACACAGGAGAGGATCACATTGGTCTAATTAAATGGAATTGATTGAGAGCCTACACAATACACTGTGTATTCCACAAATAATGGTGGCTCTTTGCATTTCTTTATTTGACCATCTTTGCTTGATGATTTGTTTCTGTGTCTAACCATGTATTGGAATTAAGCTGACTCAAATTTGAAGTGGAGGTCCTTTTATCCTTCCTATTTGAAAGATGGTTTACCTATTTTTAAAAAATTTGAGGTATCTCTCATTCTCCAGAAATTCTCCAAGATTCCAGCGATTAGGTATTCTTAACCATAACAAACACATCTTGAAAAATCATTTTAGGGCTGGGCATGGTGACTCATGCCTGGAATCCCAACACTTTGGGAGGCCGAGGTGGGCATATTGCTTGAGTCCAGGAGTTTGAGACCGGTCTGGGCATCTGGGCAACATACAGAGGCCTCATCTCTATAAAAAATAAAACTAGCTGGGTGTGGTGGTCTGGGCCTGATGTGGAGATGGAAGGATCACCTAAACACAGGAGTGAGGCTGCCGTGAGTTGTGATTGTTGTGATCATGCCACTGTACTCCAGCCTGGGCGACACAGTAAGACCCCAACTAAAAAAAATCATTTTAGTATACTCTTTTATTTTTCATTGACTCCCTGCAATACTCTATTTTTTTCAGAGTTTCTAGGAACCAAAGAGCATGGGTACTAAACAAAAAACTCACAGGTGATGATGTGGTGAAAATCATTTATATTTTAAACAATGTGTACATATTCTTTTTATGCAGACAAGTTAACATACCAAAGCAACCACTTAGCAATGCCTTTAGTTAATCCTTAATTTAAAAGCCTCAATGGAATGATAAAATTGAGATTCTCTGCAGTTCCATGACCTGCGGCGGGGTCTTCAAGGCCACAGCTGCCTGAAGGTTGATTCTGCAATTAGAAGATGGATCATCTCAGAATAGAACCTCAAGTCATCCAGGCCACAGTTACAGATTCAGCTTCTCTAGAACAACAGCAATGAAGATGGTCCTTCCTACATATTCTGGAGGGGTCACCTAGGAGAGGGACTTGGGATCTTGGTGTTGGTGTCAGCAGTAATCCAAGGACTTGAGAAAATCTCACTGAAGCATACTCAGGAACAGTTCAAACTATGACACTCAAGGGCTGAAGAGGAGAGAATTGAACTTATAAGCTTCTTTCTCAGGGGACACATCTCCTAGGCTCTAACTTTGGAGATTCAGTATTTTTGTCATATTAAGCTATCACACTTGTCAAGTGTGGGGTTAGTGTCAGCAGACTAATGTCCCTGTGTAACCTAGCTGAATCACTTAGCCTCTTTGGGGGGTATGGGTTCTCCTAGTGATCAAAAAGACAAACGTATTTCAGACATTATAGTATGTTCATGTATTCATTATGGGGGATGAGCAGATTCTTGAAATTACAGTCAAGCACGATCAGGTTTGGTTTGGGGGCCATAGACTTATCAATGAGAATGAGAGAATCAATGGTTATTCTCTCTCAACTCCTTTCTCTAGTATCTTAGTCTAGTTTACAGAGGGCTTGGCTGTTTCCCATTGTCCATTAGAGCGACCTAAGGGATTACCTTAATAGGAGTGCTCTTTGGAATCATATCTTTCAAAATTCCAAAAAGAATGATTTTGGTGGTGGGATTTCAAATACTCTAATAGGTGAGGGAAGAGGAATGGAGAAGATGGAGGGTTAGGGAGACCTAATCACTCCCTAATTTCATGCTATGACTGGCAACACCTCCTCCAGGAGTTTTGTTTTATATACAGGGGGTCAGAGAGATTAGTTTTTAACTCTGCTGATCCTGGAGTTTTAAAAGATTGGCAAGGCAAAGACATAATAGGCAGTAGATGGCACATGAAAAATGACTTTATTAGGCAGTTAATAATACACTGTTTATAGTGCCATTCTTCCAAGGAGCTCAAACGCTTCAACAAAATTCACTTTCAGAAAACCTCTGTGAGGCAGTGAGAACATACATCTTGTCTCCATTTTAAAGATGAAGAAACAAAGGCAGAAAGACTACCTCTCATCATGTGGTTGGGTTAAGTTTGACTCCAGAAACCAGTCTCATAACCAGGGTTCCCTCTGACTGGGGCAATAGGGATCCCTTGCCTGGGCCCTGGGCTTTAGAAAGCTTGGCTTTGGCTCCTCTCAGATTCCATCCCTTCCTAAGGGGTAGCAGCCCATAGGCAAAGGGGCCATACCATCCACAATTATGAGTATCTAGGACTCCAGAATTCCCTTCCCTAAGGCCCCTGAGTGCACTTTCTGGACCTGCTTGGGCCTCTGCTCAGGGTCTGTCCTGAGGGTTTAAAGAACCACAGATGTGTGTGCCTGGGTTTGAGTTGTGGCCCAGAGGTGAGTATTGACTGTAGTGTGGGGGTGGGGTGGGGGTGTGTGCAGCTGCTGGTCCATGTGCAAGCAGTGAAAGTTCTAGAATATGATGGAGCTGGGGTCGGAAGAGAAAGGGGCTGGGGGCAGCTCTCTCACTACACTACTTCTTGCCAAAATTCAGGTCAAACTACCAGGAGTCTAATGTGAATCTGCCCTTCAAGGTTGCTACAAAGGTTTCTTTGTCAAGGTAGGAGACATTTATACTGTATTGCAGTTTGTTGGCTTATTGTATGACCTGAATATTTATTTATTTATTATTGTGTGTGTGTGTGTGTGTGTGTGTGTGTGTGTGTGTGTGTGTTTTTGAGTTGGAGTCTCACTCTGTTGCCCAGACTGGAGTGCAGTGGCCGCTCCCGGCCACCGCAGCCTCGACCTGCTGGGCTCCGGCTATCCTTCCGCCTCAGCCTTCCAAATAGCTGGAACTACAGGCGCGCACTACCACGCCCGGCTAATTTTTTGATTTATTGTAGAGATGAGGTCTCGCTTGCCCAGGCGGGTCTCGAACCCGCGGGCTCAGGCAATCCACTCACCTCAGCCTCCCAA
>CAUYQG010069462.1:0-10528 GCA_963574415.1 Tarsius wallacei
ACACCTCGCCAAACAATCTTCCCCAAACCCACGCTCTCCCTATCGGGGCTTTCTTTTTACACAAAAAAAAAAAAAAAAAAAAAAAAAAAAAAAAAAAATTGAAGAAAGTCTGTGTGTAATTAATTGGACCCGTGCAGTTCAAACCTCTGTTGTTCAAAGGTCACCTGTGTATAATGTTGACAAACGTCCTGCCCTGAGCTAGGCTGCCCCCGCCCTGTCTCACAACTCAGCCTCCACTTGCCCCAGCCATGCCCCAATCTTGGGTCCAGCTCCTGCCCCATCTCTGAGTCTCTGTCCAACTTTTTCAATCTTCTAGGATCCCAGTTCCTTTCCTAGCACTGGCCAGGTTGTATTTTATTAGAAAACCTGTCCAAAGCCACCGAGAGCCATCTCGCAGCCTCCATCTATTTATTAGTAAAGAGCGGGTAACAGCAGTTCCTACCTCACAGTGTTGATGTGAGGATGAAATGACATGGCTCACGTGATGGGTTTACACTGCCTGGTGTGCAGTCATCTCTCAATGAGGTGTAAAGTTTTTTTCTTTGAATATGGGGAACAGGGGAATGTTCAGTCTCACAACAGACAGTTAAAGAAATCCCAGTATTCCATGTTGGAACTCTATTTTCCCATAGAAACACCGTTCTATGCTGCGATCATATTCTAAACTATTATTACTGCTAAAAGTTCCGTGGTCCCAGTGCTTCTGCTGAGGCCTTCAGGTTAAATGGGCTCTCCTGGACTGGTCTGGCAAAACTAGCCTCCATGAAGAACGCCTCTGAGAGGGGAAAATGTGAGCACTAAACAGTTCCTTATAAATGAGCGTTTGAAGTAGAACCCACTCCAGAGCTGGGCTCGGTGGCTCAGCCTGTAATCCCGCGCCTTGGGAGGCTGAGGTGAGTGAATTGCCTGAGCCTACGGGTTCGAGACCCGCCTGGCAACTTGGTGAGACCTCATCTCTACAATAAATCAAAAAATTAGCCGGGTGTGGTAGCGCACGCCTGTAGTTCCAGCTACTCGGAAGGCTGAGGTGGAAGGATCGCCGGAGCCCCGCAGGTCGAGGCTGCGGTGGCCGGGAGCGGCCACTGCACTCCAGTCTGGGCTACAGAGTGAGACTCAAACTAAAAAAAAAAAAAAACAAAGAACCCACTCTTTAGTTTGGTGTTGCCTAGAATTTAATGCCACAAAGGATGATGCTTTGGAGACAATAAGTGTATCAGGATGATGTATGGTAGATATTCTCCTGACCTCTCTGAGCAAGAACCTTAGGAATGAGGCCAGATGGTAGAAATGCTCAGGACCAAGGGTGGGAAGTCAAACTAGGTTGTAAAGAGAACTAGATGGACTTGGGAGAAAGCGGGTTTTCAGTGGGAGGTCAAGGTCAATACCTTGGTAGGCAGAAGCTGGAAAGAAGTCTTGGAAAGAAGCCTCAAAAACAGGATCCTAAGAGCAATATCAAAGGGATATCTACTTGGTAAGGAGTCTGTGAAATCAGAAAGATTTGGTTCGGTATTTTTGTTTGCTTTGCTTTGTCCTTTTGTTTTTCTAGTTGGAGTCTCACTCTGTTGCCCAGGCTGGAGTGCAGTGGCACATTCATGGCCACTTCAGTGTTGACCTGATGTGCTCCAGCGATCCTTCCACCTCAGCTTTCTAAGTAGCTGGAAATACAGGCGTGCGCTACCATGCCTAGCTAATTTTTTATTTATTGCAGAGATGAGGTCTCACCAAGTTGCCCGAGTGGGTCTCGAACCCGCAGGCTCAGGCAATCCACTCGCCTCAGCCTCCCAAAGTGCTGGGATTACAGGCTGAGCCACCAAACCTGGCCTGGTTTGATTTTTCAAAGACAAGATCTTGTTCTGTCACCCAGGTTGGAGTGCAGTGGTGCGATCATAGCTCACTGTAACCTTGAACTCCTGAACTCAAGTAATCCTCCTGCCTCAGCCTCCCCAGTAGCTAGGACCGCAGGTGTGTGCCACCACGTCTAGCTAATTTTTCAAAAGTTTTTGTAGAGAAGGGTTTCCTTATGTTTCCCAGACTGGTCTCAAACTCCTAGCTTCAAGCAATCCTCCTGCTTCAGCCTCCTAGAACACTGGGATTATAGACGTGAGCCACCATGCCTAGCCCAGAAAGATTTTAACCAGAAGCTTATAGGAGTATATTTGGGATCCAAATAGGAAAGGAATAACAAGGCCCATAATTTGAGAAGGAAAGAAAATAGCCAAAAGAAGTACAAAACTATATTTCTAAGGCTCAGAGCCTGCTGGAGATGGATTTGAGGCTTTTGAGGGGAAGTCCTTGATGAGGGTTGGATAGCCCTATAAACTGAAGCTCAGCTGGGAGGTTTTAAGATTTGACTTGAGAACCCCAAATGCTTTTAGATGAAACTCAGGACCATTCACTGTAGTAAAGTTAAGCATGAAATTGGCCTTCTAGGTGCACCAGACAGCAGGGAGCAGGGTGGAAAAGGATCAGGGAGAGGATATTGCAAGAAACAGAGGAAGTGGAGAAAGGACCTGGCTTTTTGTGGAGCACAGTCTTTTGCACAATGAACTAGCAAGAGCCAAGAATGAGCCTCTGAGACCCAGGTCCACGTGAGCAGTGCTGGACCCCATCTCAACCCCGTTAGACACTGCATCTGCTGTGTCTGTCACTGCATTTGAACCCTAAAATTCTCCCGAGGTCTTTCATGATGCTAAAACCCAGCTAGTAAATGGAATCCCAGAGATGCGACCTGTAGTCCTCTCTCTGCCTCCCTGATGGTGGTCACCATGTGTCTTAGCCTATTTTGTGTTGCTATAAAGGAATACCTGAGGCTGGGTAAATTTATAAAGGAAGCTGGGCATGGTGGCTCATGCCTGTAATCCCAGCACTTTGGGAGGCAGAGAGGCAAGAGGACTTCCTGAGTCTGTGGGTTGGAGACCAGCCTGGGCAGCTTGGTGAGACCTCGTCTCTACAATAATCAAGAAAAATCAGCTGGGCATGATGGTGCATGCCTGTAGTTCCAGCTACTTGAAAGGTTGAGGCAGAAGGATCATCTGAGCCCGGCTGGTCGAGGCTGCGGTGACCATCAGCATGCCACTGCACTCCAGCCTAGGCGACAGGGTGAGACTCCTACTCAAAAAAAAAAAAAAAAAAAATTTATAAAGGAAAGAGGTTTATTTTGGCTCATGGTTCTGCATGGTGCAGGCATCTGCTGGGCTTCCAGTGAGGTCTCAGGAAACTTACAATCATAGCAAAAGGCAGAGAGGGAGCAGGCATGTCTCATGGCAAGAGCAGAAACAAGACAGGGAGGAGGTGGTGCCAGCTTCTTTTAAACAATCATTTTTCTCAGGTGAACTAATAGAGTGAGAACTCACTCACTAAGACATTCATGAGGAGTCCACCCCCGTGACACAGTCACCTCCCACTAGGCCATACCTCCAAAATTGGGGATCACATTTCAACATGAGATTTGAGGGGACAGCCATCCAAACTATGTAGCCACCCTTCTGCTTGAATACCCTGAACTCACCTCTCATGAGGCATTCCTCTCCTCACTAAATGACTGTCCTCATGAAGAGTCCTCCCCGTGCAGCCAGATCAAATCTGCACCCTGGTGACCTCCAACCTGTGGTCCTCATCCTGCTCTCCAGCAACAGGCAGCTGAATTGAATCCTTCCCCCCACCTGAGTCAATTCCATTCCTCCTCAATCTTCTCTCTTCTAGGACAAATAGCCCACAGTGTGCAACCTGAATAACCAATTCAACAATCCCGTCGTGGTGGCCTAGTGTGTGCAAAGCACCACGCATGTGCTAAGTGAGATCCCGAAGTGAATGTCATCTCCTTGCTCTTTAGGCATACAGGGTGAAGATAGCAGCATGGACCATGGACTCTAAGACTGAGAAGTGCTATAATAACCGTGCAGAGCTTACTATGGAGGAGTGATGGGGACCAAGTAGACCAAGTCAACTTGGAGGGCCTGGAAAGGCTCTTGAGAAGAGGTGGGATTGGGGTTGGACTCAGAAAGACTTCAGCAATCAGATGTGGAAGGGAGGCAGGTGGGGAGTGGGAAGAGCAGAGGACAGGGCTGGTGACCTTGTTTTTTCTTTCTTTTTTTTTTGAGTTGGAGTCTCACTCAATTGCCCAGACTGGAGTGCAGTGGCCGCTCCCGGCCACCGCAGCCTCGACCTGCGGGGCTCCGGCGATCCTTCCGCTTCAGCCTTCCAACTAGCCGGAACTACAGGCGTGCGCTAATTTTTTATTTTATTGTAGAGATGAGGTCTCACCAAGTTGCCCAGGCGGGTCTCGAACCCGCGGGCTCAGGCAATCCACTCACCTCGGCCTCCCAAAGCATGGGATTACAGGCTGAGCCACCGAGCCTGGCCTCTTTTTTTTTCTTTTTGAGGTTGTTATTCTTGTGTGTTGTTGTTGTTTTCATTTTGTTTCATTGACAAATACTTTTATCTATTTATGGAGTACTATGTGATGTTTTGACATATATTTGCAATGAGAAATGATTAAATCAGGCTAATTAAATCTATCACCTCACATATTTACCATTTTTTTAAGTTCTGAATTTTTTTTTTCTTTTCTTGTTTTTATTTCAGTAGCTTTGGGGGATACAAATCGTTTTCTTAAGGCAGGACTGTGCAATGTTTTGATACATGTTTACACTGTGAAATGATTAAGTCAGATAATTAACAAATCTATCACCTCACATATTTACCATGTTTTGTGGTGAAAACATTTAAATTCTACGCTTAGCTATTCTGAAATATACAATGCATCATTACAGTCACCATGCTGTGCAGTAGATCGGTAAAGCTCACTCCTCCTAACTGAAACTTTGTGCCCTGTGGCCAACCTCTCTCCCCTTTGGCCAACCAGCCCTCCTCCCCCAGCCCCTAGTAATCACCATTCTGCTCTCCCCTTCTGTGAGAACAATGCTTTCAGATTCCACGTCTGAATAAGATCATGCGATATTCGTCTTTCTGTCCCCAGCTTGTTTCACTTAACATAATGTCCTGCAGGTTCATCCATGTTGCAAATAACAGGATTCCCTCCCCGCCATCCCACTTCAGGCCGAATAATATTCCATCGCATATATATATACCACATTTTCTTTACTCATTCATCTGTTGATGGACACATAGGCTGAGTCCACGTCTTGGCTATTGTAGGCAGCACTGTGGTCATTCAATACAGGAGTGCAGATATCTCATCGTATACTGACTTCGGTTCCTTTGGAAATATATGCGGTAGTGGGATTGCTGATCAAGACCCTGGTTTCTTAGCCTTTATTTGACCTGGGGCATATCTAAAACGAGGGCCCTGAACTAGATGATATCCAAAGGTTACTGGTAGAGACCAAAAGGAGCGTAAGTTTGAGCACTCCGGCTTAGGCAAAAGCCCCAAAGTGTGAGGCCTGCCCATATCAAGGGGGTTGGGGGGGGTGGTATGTGTCAGGGCCAGTGGGAATAGAAAGGGGGATCCTTGATTCAATATCTGCCTGTCACACTGATGCAGCTCCCAGCACCATTCTGGTCATATCCCTTTGGGACACTGACATGTCCTTCTTAGAATGATGACACCACTAGTACCACCAACAATGACATTTTTGTAGCATGTGTGTGAGCCAGACACCTTTAAAAGCATTTACATATTTATATTTACCTCCTTCTGAATTTTCGTAACAGCCTTATGAGATGGGTGGAGTTTTTATTATTCTTATTTTACAACTTTGAAAGCAGAGGCACAGAGAGGTTAAATAACTTGTCAATAGCACTAACCTAATGGCGGAGTTAGGATTCGAAGGCAAGTAGTCTGGCTTCCTGCTTTACTTCTTCAGCAAAATCTTATGGGCAGGGCTGAACACAGCTCTGCAGGCCTGGTCAACCGGCAGGTGTACAATGACACTATAATTTCTCTTGTATTCCTATTATCTCAGTCGAAGACAAATTGGCTTTCTTGGAAACCACATGACACGGATGATTCCAATGGAGCAAACACCTAAGAACCACTAAAATGCCTTTGATATGAGCCACTCTTAAGCCAGGGCTGTCTGCGGCTGTTTATATGCAGTTGATCAGTAAATCCTAAATATTGGGTTTGCACTGAAACCTATGGAACTCTAGGTTTTAGCTCATCATTTCACCCTACAATGATTTTTAAATAGGATATGGTATCTCATGTCATCTCTCCCAGCTTAGTAATAATAAAAAACGGCCAGGTTCGGTGGCTCAGCCCGTAATCCCAGCACTTTGGGAGGCTGAGGCAAGTGGATTGCCTGAGCCCGCGGGTTCAAGACCCACCCAGACAACTTGGCAAGACCTCGTCTCTACAATAAATCAAAAATTAGCCAGGCGTGGTAGCGCGCGCCTGTAGTTCCGGCTACTTGGAAGGCTGAGGCGGAAGGATCCCCTGAGCCCAGCGGGTCGAGGCTGCGGTGGCCAGGAGCGTGCCACTGCACTCCAGTTTGGGCTACAGAGTGAGACTCCAACTCAAATAATAATAATAATAATAAAACACTAACAGCTGACAGTTCCTGGAGCCCTGACTTTGCACCAGACACCCTGCTAAGAGTTTTTCATGCAGTACCTTCTACAGTCGTTTAGCCTTAACACAAAAAATTATTATTATTCTCACTTGATAGGACAGGAAATCAAGGCTAGTGAAGTTAAGAAATTTGCTCAGTATCCAGTTAGGAAGTGATGGACCCAAGGTTCATATCCAAGGCCTGAACTCTTAACTGTATTCTCTCTTGCCTCTCTGCATCACATCATCTATACCCTTGTCATTATATAAGTCAATCACAAAAAAAAAGTCAAACAGAATCAAGGACAGAACCCAGAGGTAAATGACATCCCTCCCAGTGTATGTGAACCAATCACTCATACAATCACAAACAGAGATTGAGGCATTTTTCACAAAATATTGAGGACCAGAGAAGTTGAATGATTTGCTCATACTCACACAACTAGCAAAGAATGGAGATGAAAAGTACACAATCCAGAATGACCAAGGCCCTCACTCCATCAACATGCACTGCAGGTGCTTATAAGTGAGAAGCCATCTGGAAAGTTTTGTAAATGTTGTATCATCTAGCCAGCAATTCTCCAACTTGTTCACACGCATCTAATAAGATCGCCGTCAAAAGCCTTCCTGGAGTGGACGAGCACGTCATCAAACACACCCCTGATCTTGGGGAGATGGGACTGGGTTGTTCTGATTGACTCTCCGAGAACCCAAGAAATTCACATTCATAACCCAGTGAAGGATGCTGTAGTGATTAACATCAATGTGAGGTTCCTGAGATCCACCAACTACCTGAACCTGTGGGTGTCGCCCCCCCGGTCCTCAGCCACACCCGACAGTCTCTCTACACTGGCAGTAAGCATCACTTAAAACTACTATCTACACCAGTGCCATCTCCTCTTGTACTGAAAACTTCTCTCAGTCATTTCTTTTTTTTTTTTTTTTTTTTGAGTTGGAGTCTCACTCTGTCGCCCAGACTGGAGTGCAGTGACCGCTCCCGGCCACCGCAGCCTCGACCTGCTGGGCTCCGGCGATCCTTCCACCTCAGCCTTCCAAGGAGCTGGAACTACAGGTGCACGCTACCACACCCGGCTCATTTTTGATTTATGGTAGAGATGAGGTCTCGCCAAGTTGCCCAGGCGGGTCTCGAACCCGCGGGCTCAGGCAATCCACTCACCTCAGCCTCCCAAGGCGCGGGATTACAGGCTGAGCCACCGAGCCTGGTTATCTCAGTCATTTCTAATGGAGACTGTTTTCCCTGGTGCTGAAGATAGAAGTCAAACTGACTCAGAGCAGCTCTGCTTTCTCTCCACCTTCTGTTGTTGGGAATAAACCTGAAAAATTCATTCTTCAGCCATTCACATTTTCAGGAACTTCTGTTCAATCTGATATTCACATTCCAGGCCTGTTCTACTCTTTTGTATTTGCTTTATTTTGCTTTGTTTCATAATCACGGACAAAGGCTGCCTCTTTGACCAAACATTAGTCAGGCTCCTCTGAGCCCAATTAGGCCTTGTCACTTGGCCTATCCTCTACCCGACCCTTGATATCTGATCAAACTGCTCATATCTCATCGTGAGCACCCTCGTTTATCTTCAGCAAGAATCCTGGTAGGTAGGTTTAGCTAGAAGCCCCCTCACCTGTGATGTTTCCTGTTAGTCATTTTCTATTCAGTGATGCCCACCCTGCTCCGTGGCTATAAATTCACACTTGCCCATGTTGTTTTCAGACATAAACCCAGTCTCTCTCCCCTTCTGCAAAACCCGATTATACTAGTCTCCCTACACCTATTGCAATAGTCCTGAGTAAAATCTGCCTTACCTGACCCTTTTAACAAGTGTCAGTAATTTCTTCTTTAATGCCTCCTCTGGGCACTTTTTGTGTATGTACTTTTTTTTTTTTTTGAGTTGGAGTCTCACTCTGTCACCCAGACTGGAGTGCAGTGGCATGCTCCCGGCCACCACAGTCTCGACCTACTGGGCTCCGGCGATCCTTCCGCCTCATCCTTCCAAGTAGCTGGAACTACAGGTGTGCGCTACCACGCCCGGCTGATTTTTTGATTTATTGTAGAGATGAGGTCTCGCCAAGTTGCCCAGGTGGTCTCGAACTCGCGGGCTCAGGCAATCCACTCACCTCAGCCTCCCAAAGCGCGGGATTACAGGCTGAGCCACCGATCCCGGCTTATGTATGTACTTTTAAAGTGAGAGCTCATCCAAGAACTTCTTTTTTAACCTTGAGATCGAGTGTCTTCTTTTTGCTTCTTTCCCCAGATCACTCCCTACACCCCTCATCTGGTAAGAGGCAGAATCAGAGTTCGACTGTTTGCCTGTGGAACCTGCATCTTAACTTCTCTGCTCTATTACACCTGTATTATCTGTAAATGTGTCGATAGCTAAGCCATTGATGAAAATCACAATCAATAACAGAACCTGGAGATCTCTACCCAAAAGTATTTCAGCCAATTAAACATGCGATCGAAAAGACTGAAAGGGACCTGTGGGCCAGAGAACTTAAGTGATTAAACCAATGTTAAAAGACAATTATTTGGCCTGGCATGGTGGCTCACGTCTGTAATCCCAGCACTTTGGGAAACAGAGGTGGGAGGATCGCTTGAGCCCAGGAATTCGAGACCAGCCTGGTTAACATAGCAAGACTTCATCTCTACAGAAATCAAAGACATTAGCCAGGCATGGTGGTGAAATAGCTAATAAAATATGTAAAATAATTGCAATAACTTGCTTGACATCAATAACTCCATTTTGTTAAAATCTTCCAACTTAGCTGTCTGCCTGACCTAAAAATGACCCCCACCCCCGCAGTGTATACGTGTAATTGCTGTAGTGTTCCCATGACCACAGACCCACAGCTGTGTCCCCCTGAGCTGATCATGCTGACTGTTCTTGCTGGCCATTGAAAACTCCCTAGCCACAAGTTCCGTGTAATTGGATGCCTCGTTAACTAAAATCCAAGAGATTGTTCCTTTTGCTTTTAGTTCCTTGTACCCTCACACCCTGCTATGCAGCTCACTTGCAGTTTTTGCCTTTAAAAGCTTGTTGCAGACCAGGCTCGGTGGCTCAGCTTGTAATACCAGCGCTTTGGGAGGCCGAGGCCAGTGGATTGCCAGAGCCCACAGGTTCGAGACCTCATCTCTACAATAAATCAAAAAACTAGCCGGGCATGGTAGCACGCGCCTGTAGTTCCGGCCATTTGGAAGGCTGAGGTGGAAGGATCGCCAGAGCCCAGCAGGTCGAGGCTGCGGTGGCCGGGAGCGGCCACTGTACTCCAGTCTGGGCGACAGAGTGAGACTCCAACTCAAAAAAAAAAAAAAAAGCTTCTTGCAAACTTCACTTAAGCATCAAGAGCTTTCTTGGCATGGCCTACTCTTAACCTGCATGTTAATAAAGGGCTCATAATTCGGACGTGGCATGCAGGCATGTCTCCTTCTTGCACTTCGGTCATGACAATGGCACATGCCTGTAGTCCCAGCTACTCAGGAGGCTGAGGCAGAAGGATCACCTGAGCCCAGGAGGTCAGGACTGCGGTAAACTGTGGTCATGCTACTACATTCCAACCTGGGCAACAGAGTGAGACCCCAACTCAAAAAATGAGACAATTTTTTAAAGGTAAAATAATGACTTTTGCATAATAGAAAAGAATCTGTCAAATATTTTATTTTACTCATTTAACAGGAACCAGTAAAATATTACAAGTTCAAAGGAAAATTCCAACAGCCACACATGTGTAGTTGAGTAAGAAATATTCAAATAAATTTACAAACAAGCAAAACTAAAAAAAACTTGTCAACATCTACAGGACAATGAACAATTACATTCCACCGGAGATAGTTTTTAATTTTTTTATTATTTATTTTTATTTTATTTTTTGGAGTCTCACTCTGTTGCCCAGGCTGGAGGGCAGTGGCATGCTCACAGCCACCACAGCCTCGATCTGCTGGGCTCAGGTGATGTTTCCACCTCTGCCTTCCAAGTAGCTGGAACTACAGGCATGTACCACCAT
>CAUYQG010069468.1:0-11192 GCA_963574415.1 Tarsius wallacei
GCCCAGCAGGTCGAGGCTGAGGTGGCCGGGAGCGGCCACTGCACTCCAGTCTGGGCGACGGAGTGAGACTCCAACTCAAAAAAAAAAAGAAAAAGAAAACTACTTTCTTGTTGCATAAACTAAGCCCGACCCACCCCCACCCCCATGGTAGTATCTAATATGTTCTTTCCCCTGGGTTCTATTTTGTGTTTTGCAAACCTGTGAGCACGAAGGGACAGATCTTGGTTTCTTTCAGTAGCACATATTTAAAAAATGTGAACAAGCCATTTGCGATGAACATAGGTGAGAAGATATTTTTTCTGCTTAGTGTTAGTGAGTCTGACTTCTATTATCTCCACAGTTAAAAGTAAATTTATTATTTATTGTAAGGAGTATTTTTCTCAAAAAATTAAGAAATTAAATTTGAAATTAAAATGTGTCAGTATCCACTGGATTTCTTGCAATAGCCAACAGCAGACGAGGGTACTGATCTTCGTCTGGTTTTCAGGGGTGCTGTTTTACGTACTAGTTGGAAGATTAAAATGATGCAGTGGGGGTAAATTCGTGGTTCCCCAAACTGTCAGACCATGAGAAGCACCAGGGCCCCATTCTCTGGTAAGCAGAGGTGGGGAGGGGGTCGAACTGGGAATTTACACTTTGATTTCCCCAGGTGATTCTGAGGAGTGAGCCCATTTGGAAACTGCTGGACAGATGGTAAGTCTCCCCCCCAGCCCCGTAGTTCCAAATTCCATGGCTATTCTGTTTATTGCGTTCACAGAAATTTAGGGCAAAAAAGTGTTCTAGGGCACATCTGGACTAAACCTCTCTTTAAAAACAAAACGTTTTTAGAATCATAGAAAATTTGGCAAATGGACCAAAAAAGAAAAAAAAAGAAGATTAAAATAATTACTTCTTGCTTTCGCCACCTAAACATAACTATACTTAATGCTTTGGTAACTTTCCTTTTTCCTAAAAATATACATCTCACAAATGGTAGCACACTGTACATATATGCACATATACATATGTATATTTGTATCCTATTTTGCACTTAAAATAGTGGGAATATTTTCCGTGTCATTATTCTTTAAGGTTACTAAGTCAATGGTTTGGTTTTCACACAATTATCTTAATGATTTCTCCATTGTTGATCATTTAGGTTTTTAAAAAATTATCCTCCTATAAATGATGCTGAATAACCAGACTGAAAATTCTTTGTGCACATCCTTGATTATTTCCTTAAAATATTCCTTAAAACAATTCCCAGAACGATGGCTAGGAGCACGGACTCTGAACCATTCAGTCTGGGTTTGTATGTAGGTTTCACCAACTATCGGTTGTGTGAGCTTAGGCAAGGTTCAGTGTCTTGGTTTCCTCATATATGAAACGGGGTTCATTATGGTGCCTATCTCATAGAATTGTTGCGAGGATTAAATGAACACTTAGAACAAAGTGCAGGACAGAGCAAGAATTAAATGTTAGCTGTTATGACCCAGTACAAAAGCAAGGTACGTTTTAGGCTTTTTGAGAGCTGTGAACCTGCCCTCTGAAAGGCTGCAGCATCAGTGTTTAGGCGTAGCCATCAGAAATGTTTAAAGTCCATTTTCCTACTTCCTTACCCACACTGCCCACCTCTTTTCATTTATAGATGGAGAAAATAAGGTGCAGTGGAATCGCGGTCCTTGCGATGCAGCCTCCAGGCATCCACAGGCTAGGGACTAGAACACAGATGATCCGCGACTCCACAAACTTGCCCTTGTCACAGTTCCACGTTAGGAATTTTACCTTTGTGCGTTTTAATGCCCCTTGTTTTGCAGGACGGACTGGCGTGAAGATGTTTTTGCCCTCCGGGACAATGTGACAGTGAGAACAGTGAACCGATAAAGGAGTCATTGTCCGGTGTGCTATGTGGGGACCCGATGGTGTGAGGTATACCTTTCGCCCCTCAGAAACAGAAATGGGCCTTTATAAATATTTTCAGGACAAAACTCCCTGAAAATATATGACATTCACTGACACTTTATTGTTCTCCGAAAGTGAAATAAACGTGGATCTTGTCAATGGGTCACTAGAGGGCACTGTGACTCTTCAAGTCTGGAAAAGAAATTCTGCTGGGAAGGGTATTTTGTGTTTCAAGGAGCTTTTTCTCTGGCATCCAGGAAAGTGCAGTCGAGGATGAAGAGTTTGAAAGGTGCATAGAACCTGACTGTGTGTGAGCTGATCAGGAGGTTATACCTTTTCATTCCTGAAAAATGCAAGATTGGAGCTGTGAAAATGTGGAAATGTGATGTTTTGATCTCCTCGCCTTTCATCAATACAAGAGAGTATTCTGAACTCCCAACCTCTCACTGTTTCCCCCCAGAATATTTGATTTTACAATTGCACTTGCGAGCATGACCTGAGTCAACAAATGACATTAACCGGTATTTATGAAATACACGTTTACATCACAGTGACTTTAAAACACTGTTAACCAGCATATAATACATTCCCTCCAACAAAGTGGACCTTTGGTAGGTACTTTAGAATTTACCTGAAATGGCTTCAACAACCACCTTATTTCCAGTCCTTTAAATTTTGTGCTAAAGAGAAAACCCTTCTTGAACCCACGATGATGTGTCCCACTTGACTGCTAAGTCTGGCGAAAGTGAGCAAAATTGGCTAGCAGCATCGCTTTACCTTTAAAAAATAACTTTTCTGAAGGACTAAAATTGAGAAGTGTATCAAGTAGCATCTTTATTAACAATTTAAATTATAATTTCAATTCGTACAACATAAAAACTCAAGAATATTTGAAGTGGTGGTAGCTGTTTTTTTTTAATTTTTTTTTGAGTTGGAGTCTCACTCCGTCGCCCAGACTGGAGTGCAGGGGCCGCTCCCGGCCACCGCAGCCTCGACCCGCTGGGCTCCGGCGATCCTTCCGCCTCAGCCTTCCAATTAATTGGTTAAATTTGCAAGTGATTTGCCAAATTTTCTCTTTCAGGCATTTGCCATTTGTAGTAGAGTGTTGAGAAAGAAATCCCAAAATCATGAAGTCTGAGTTTGTTCTGGCCTTATTACGTGGGGTTGGTTTAAATGAGGAAGGGTAGTGTAAATTTTTAACAACTAGATACTGGGTTCTTTTCCCTTTGTAAAGAAAGAAAATATACACAAAGACAATTTCTATTACTACTCCTTTCTAGAAGCCAACCTATAAAAAAATCACTGTAGTCCCAGCTGCTTGGGAGGCTCAGGTGGGAGCCTGAACCCAGGAATTTGAGTCCAGCCTGGGCAATACAGCAAGACCCCCATCTCAAAAAAATCCAGCTGTCCGAGTGGGTTGGTTTTCCTAATTACTACCCAAAAGTATCTCTCACAGCAGGTCACCTGTCCTGCCCCTCCACGTCCCCTCATCCCGAGTTCAGAGTTGGCTCGATTGTTTAACTTTCTCCTTTCTTTCTTTCTCTCAATAATTAGTCGGACAGGCAGCCGGGTTCTCCATGTCCAATTGTGAGCACATCTTTAAAAAAATTTCCAAACTGACGTGTCCTAAAAATTGCCAAACCCTGCAGTATGGCATCTTACTGTATATATCTTGGGTTCAAATGATGTTTCTGCATACCAAGGCTTCATTCCTTCCACTGCAAGACACAATATTTTTATAGCGGTGCCGCACAGGGGCCAGGGTCACGTGGGTCATCTCTGGACGTGGTGCTGCAGGCGCCAAGGTCACGTGGGTCATCTCCAGGGAGAGGTGCTGCGCAGGCGCCACGGTCACGTGGGCCATCTCCAGGGGGTGGTGCTGCGCAGGCGCCACGGTCACGTGGGCCATCTCCAGGGAGAGGTGCTGCGCAGGCGCCAAGGTCACGTGGGTCATCTCCAGGGAGAGGTGCTGCGCAGGCGCCACGGTCACGTGGGCCATCTCCAGGGGGTGGTGCTGCGCAGGCGCCACGGTCAAGAGGGCCATCTCAGCGAGGTGCGCACTGGCGGTGCGGAGGCAGGCGCGGCAGAAGCGGTGCTGTGCCGCTTCCTGCGCGCAGGGGAACCTGGGAGCAGTGGGTGGGGTCAGCTCGGGAGGCTCTATGGCCCGAATAGAGGACACCCGGAAGTTGCCCCTTGCACATGGGGGACCCCAGCGGCGCCTAAAAGCTGAGTGAACCCAGTACGACCTGGGTGGACTCCTGAGGTCAGAGACCCAGGCGGGAGATGGAGGGCCGAGTGCTGCCCGGGAGACTCAAGAGAGGCCTGCGCCGCCTGGCCGTGGATCACCAGTGCCCGGGCGGCCGCCATTTTCCGGAAGTTGTTCCTCCAACCTGGGAGCCGGAGTCTTGCAACCGGAAGAGGCGGTGGGGCCGGGGGCACGGATGGACTTCCGAACGCCGAGGAAGGCTACATTGTATCAGTTGTAGCCTCACTCCGGGAGAAACCCCGTTTCCAGGAAGCGCGGGGGTAGCGGGTGCTTTTCAGTCTCACAAGGCACCATTTGTGTTATAAAAAATAGCCGGGCGCGGTGGCTCAAGCCTGTCATCCCAGCACTTTGGGAGGCGGAGGCGAGAGGATCGCCTGAGACCAGGGTTCGAGACCAGCCCGGGCAGCTCAGCGAGACCTCGACTCTACAATAAATCCGAAAATTAGCCGGGCATGGTGGTGCACGCCTGAGGTTCCAGCTATTTGGAAGGTTGAGACGGAAGGATCGCCTGAGCCCAGCAGGTCGAGGCTGCGGTGGCCGGGAGCGTGCCACTGCACTCCAGCCTGGGCCACAGAGTGAGACTCTGACTCAAAAAAACAAGAAAAATACAGAAAGAACAAAAGAGTTAACAATTATGAATAGCTTAATCTAGGGGACCACTCCCCAATCCAATTACCATTGGTGCATTGCATTTGCTTCCAGCAAGCCCACAACTGTCTCGCAAAATTGGGGCCATGCTGTGTATAGTTTCCGGTCCCAGTTTTTAGACTTCGTGCTTTATTTTGAGCATCGCCCCGATTCTTCCAGCGTCCGGTGGCTGTAGCTTGACTGCACCCTTCCCCTTCCTCTGAGGTTCCTCCTGCCCCCTTCCTGCCTCAACGTCCCCTTTGTGCCTCTCCGGTGCGCTGGTTGAGGATCGCAGCCCCCCACCCCCAGTGTGCCCGAGCGCTGCCTCGCGGAGACCCTGCCCCTTGTGATTCTGCGCCTTGCGTGTCCGTGGAGTCGGGTGAGGAAGCCACGGGCAGGCTGGCCTGCCCTTCCTAGATGGGGAGTGTCTTTGAGAACTCGCCCGTAGGAGCAGTCTGCCCAGAAAATAGTATCTGGAGCCTCAACCCACCTTGATCTGCCATCCCGCAGCCAAGTTGTGCGCACGTGTTCTTAGAAAGACGAGGGAATGGGGTCGGGCTGGGTTAAAGCGTGACGGGGAGGAGGCCCGCCTCCCTGAAAACGAGCCCCAGACTCTGTCCTGACCTGTGCCCCGGGCAGCTCCTCCTCCACGACCAAAGTTGAGTCTTACTATATTGCTGAAGAACTTTCGGATTTATTTTTATATTCTGTCAGTAACTTAAGACACTCGTGAATTTATTCTTTTTGGCTATGACTGGCATCTGTTCGTCTGTCTATAGCTGGTGTTTTTATACGTTGGAGTGGTTTTTTCCAAGATAGTTTTATTTTTCTACCTTGACTTCAACCTGAACGAGGAAATGAGCCTAGGGTGAGTAAATGGACGGTCAGTTTTAGTGGTAATTATTTAAAAGAGCTCCAGGTAGTATTTTTATGTTTGAAAGCTTAAAGATATCAGGTTCTAGGTTTGATTGGCTTGTTTAAAGAGCTTATAAGAAGATTTTGAAATTGCTTCTTGAAGAATGAAGCAGACACGAAGTAAGGGATCCCCTTCCTCCCTTGCCCCATCTCAGAGCGTGCCCGCCCCATAGCAAACCCAGGAAAACCCACATTTGTAAATTTGTCTAATGTTAAAAAAATAATCTTGGGTTTGATTATTTGCTGGGAGGACATGAAGATGGAAGGCTAAATAGCTAAAGGAAGGGTTTATTTTAAAAATACGGTTTTAGGCTCAGGCGTAGTGTTGCGCTTTTACTGAAAAGGTGGAGAGACTATTGCGAATTCTATTTTGGTATGTAAAATTATTCTCGGATTGGGCTCTTACACGGCAGATTACATCCTGGAGGTCACCTCTTAGAGCCACATTTACCAGGCTTAGCTGAAGGGAAGAAGATGATCTTATAGCAATTAGGAATTTGAAGCCCCGGTATCCAGGCTGAGCGCATTGGGTCACAAGAACGGGAAGAGAATCAATTCAGCTGAGGCTGAGAAGACCCTGAGTATGAACAGCCTCGGACTGTGTTCACCTTCAGTTTTGTATATTAGGGAAAAAGCACGTGCGTTTCACCTGAGCTAAGTACTGCACATGGTTGTTGAAGAGGAAATACACCACCACATCTATCCAACAGGGAGTACAAATATACTTGGTTGGGGGCTGGGAGGCTTTCCCCGTACAAAGTTGTGGCCTTCACTTTATGATGGCAGCTGGGTTACGAGAAGAAATTAGAAAAAAAAAAAAAAAGACTGCTTTATATGTGTATACTATCACAGGAGTAAGTGGGAAAATGCTACAGTAATACAGTGTAAATATGAAAAACCCCACAAAAATCATACCATTGTCATGTGAGAAGGACAAGTTAAGGCTAATAAATAATGAATTTCGTATTTAGAAACACAAGTCACTTTTCTTCTAAGCCATTGGATCTTTGTGCGCGCATTTAAAAGGTGTTTGGTTCGTTGGCCCAGAACCACATTGTGAGGCATCTTGGGAGATTTCCTGTCAGCTCCCATGTGAAAAGGATTGCCCCTAAAAGCTGTGCAGCCTGGAGCTGGGCGCTGGGTAGTGCTATCTTTCCATATTTGCCTGGCTGCTGGGCAGAGCTCACGTTGGCTAGAAGGTGGGCACAAATTGGGAAGAAAAGGACACGGTCATGAGGCTTACTCAGGATGGAATAAGTTTTGCCTGAGGAAATATAATGCACATTTTTATTATTAGTCCAACACTAGCCAATATGCAGCCATTTTCTCTTGATTTCTTCTTGTGTCACGATTGAAAATAATCACATCCGAAAGAAAACATATGTATGGAATGTGGTGTTTGACAAGCAGATGGCTGTTGGGGATGGACGCATTCGCTAAAATGTCCTGCAGGCTGTGAAACTTCTGTGGAGCTCTCAGCATTTGCATTAGTTAGTATCGCCCTTCCTAATTTTTAATAAAAGAGGCCCGGCATGGTGGCTCACACCTATAATCCCAGCACTTTGGGTGGGAGGCCGAGACGAGGGGATTTCTTGAACCCAGGAGTTCGCTACCAGCCTGGGCAACATAGTGAGACCTTGTTTCTACCAAAAAACCCCAAAAAACAAAAAAAGAAAGAAAAGATTAGCCAGGCGTGGTGGTGCACGCCTGTCATCTCAGTTACGAGGGAGGCTGAGGTCGAAGGATCGCCTGAGCCCAGGAGTGCGAGGCTGCAGTGAGCCGTGATTGTGTCACTGCACTCCTGCGTGGCCAACAGAGTGAGACCCCAACTCAAAAATAAATAAATAAATATCTCATTCTCTGCAACCCACCCCAAAATCCAGAAAATATAAGCTTCATTTCTTTTTCTTTTTTCTTGCCTTTTTTCTTCCTTCCTTCCTTTTTCCCCTTTCTTTGTTTCCCTTCCCTCCCTCCCTCCCTTCCTTCTTAAGCACGGAGTCTTCCTCTGTTGTTCTGGCTGGACTCCAACTCCCTGGCTCAGGCGACTCTCCTGCTTCAGCCTTCTGGGTGGCTAGGGCTACAGGTGCATGCCATCATGTCTGGCTTAAGCTTAATTTTTATATTTGGTTCTCACTTATCTCCAACCGTAGTCTTTCATAGTTCTATTTGTACATATTATTTTATTCAGAATTTTCCAACAAGAAGATTTCTTCCCTGCATTTTTTAAAAAGTACAAATGTATGGATAAAAATATCAGGAGTCTATGATATTATAGATCTTGAAATGCAAAAATGGTTATAATTATTTTGTTTTAGGAACAATCCAATACATTCCAACCACTGAAAAAAACAAAACAGAAATATACCAGAGAGTAGAGTTGAATTTGCACTGGTGTATCTCTGAGCATCCTATCAACGATAATGACAGTTATCTAAGGGGCCTATTTCTACTGTTTATATTATGTTAGGAATGCACATTCGTTATAAATCAATAGATTTTCTTTAATGGGCTTTTATTTAATAACATAAAGGTACTCCTTTCTGCAATGCAGTAGAGAAATTTCAAAAACATAGATTTCAGTTCCTTCTGTGTTTCATGGAGTACTACTGTGTTCTAAGATATGCCTTTTCACAGGTTACAAGTAGTATGCTTTTAATGCTCCCATTTTGGGTAAACAATAAAAAATGTATGTACTGTTGATCCTTCAATAACATGAGGACGAGGGGCACCGACCACTGTGCATTCAAAGATCCTTAACTAGCTTCCCATGTGACTCCAAATAGTCTGCTGTTGACTGGAAGCCTTACCAGTTAAACAAGCAGTTTGCTACCACACATGTATACTGTTTATTCTATAGTAAAATAAGCTAGAGAAAAGAAAACGTTATTGAGAAAATCATGAGAAAAAAATACTGTTCACAAGTAGAAGTGGATCATCATAAAGGTCTTCATCTTCACAGCCTTTGTGTTGAGTGGGCTGAGGAGGAGGAGCTGGAATTGCTGTCTCAGGGTGGCAGAGGCTGAAGGCCATCCATGTGTAAGTAGACCCCGGCACTTCAAACCCATGTTGTGTAAGGGTCAACTGTATTTGCATAGGAGAAGAATCAATGGCGTGCGTATATGATTTATTACTGGAAGTAGTATTTCAGGAGACTTTATTTCCTGTATGTTGTACTTCTATATTTGCGTATATAGACAATAAAGGGAAAGTGAGCTGGACTTAAAAAAGAAAAATTCCACTAGCACATGTAAATATAATTTTAACGTGACAGTGTCTTTCTGGGCAGACCGTTTTAAAGCAGGATTCAGCATGGCAAAGCTTCCTAAAAATATATCCAATTCCTCAAATGCATTAATGAAAAAGGGAAATTTTACAGAAGATTTTAAAGGAAAAGTAGACAATATACACTACATACCGCATGCAAAACTTAATACAAATTCCCTTGCTAGTTTTTAAAAAATCCTCTTCCTGGTGTAGCCCTATCACATTTCCTGCCAGCCTTTCCCAGCGGCAGCTCCAACCATCCTGGGTCTTGGCTTCCTTTCCGTTTAGAGTTTTCTCTTCCTTTGTTTCTTTTTTTTTCTTTTAAAGGAGAGTAATTATAGCTCTGTTGGAAGCTAAGGTTTTTCATTGTTGCACTCAGCAAAATAAAGTAAGAGTAAAATAGTTAGAAACCCCTAAAAGCTCAGATGAGGCGATGCAGACACTGTCCATCCTACCCACTGTCTACCGCACCCCCGGCCTGTCCCTTCCTTCCTCATCTTTCTTTTCTTTTCTTTTTTTTTTTTGGTCTTTGCTAACAGAATGCAGATTGGTTTGGTGTAGCAATGTGCCCTCCCCATGGGTCACCCTGGTCTGAGTCACTGTGTCTCAGTGGAGGCAGTGCAAGTCTGCATCGTAGGGCACGTTCCTCCCGTTTCAGGGTTTTGGGCGTGCTGGTCGTCCCTCTCCATCATTGTGATGATCGATCAAAATGTCCTCATGAATATGAACACATTCCCTGCGGGTGGGGAGAGCGGCCTGTCTACTGGTGGAGAACCACTGGTCTTTGCTCAGCGTGACATGCCTGCCCTCCATTTCCTAGACGGGGGCTGATTGTAGCCATGCTACCCCCTCTGGCGCACTGAGACCTAAGGAGAGTCAGCTGCAGGGGCTTCAGAAGAAGCTTGTTGCGTTCTTAATGGATAGAGGAGATGCAGAGGTTGCTCTCTGGCCACCAGCCACAAACCGATATTCCAAGAGCAGCAGGGTGGTGGTCTTGAAAGATTTGTATTCACACTGGCCTCTTTTATCTCTTTTATTTTTTTAATTATTATTTTAACAATGTGGAGTGCAATTCAGTATTAGGTACATGAGTGGTCATTGTACAGGCAAAGTTTGGGCCTTCCTTTGGTCCCCGCTTTGCCTGGTTTGAGATTTGGTAGCCTTCTTGATATTATGTGCCCCCCCCCCCGGCAGTGTCCTGCTACTGACAATCCCTTTTTTATGGTTTTATGATAAATGTTCCAGGCCCACTTATGAGTGAGAACATGTGGTACTCAGTTCTTTGTTTCTGTAATAGATTGATCGATCACTGAGTATGATAGACTGTAAATCCATCCAAGTTGCTGAGAAGTCCATAATTTTGTCCTTCTTTATGGATGCATAATATTCCATTGTGTATATGTACCACATTTTAAAAAACCCAGTCTACTCTCAATGGGCAGCACAGTTGGTTTTATATTTTTGCTACTTTTTATGTGGGCAAAATAAACTTTTTGTTCTAGTGACTGTTAGTTAGGTTTTCTGTTACTTGCAGCTAAAAACATTCCTCAGAACTTGAAAGTTGTGAGTTCTTGGATCAATATTAATACATTAATTATTTAAACAATTTTAGTCAAACTTTCTTTTGCAATGTGCTTTATTGTGCTTGGTGAAAATAAGAATCCTATTTGAAAATATTTTAAAGTGACAACTGAAAATATTATTTTCACATATATTTAGAAAAAAATCCCCACAAATACCTACATCCATTGGGGGAAATAATAATCTGTTTCTTTCCCCCCCAAGCTAGATTTTTTAAAACCAAATTTAAGATCTTTTTAAAACCAATTTTTGAAAGATTTTGAGAGGAAGAATCAGACCATTTCACTTGAATTACAAACTTAGAGAGTCAGGTTTGGTTCCCAAGACAGTATGTGTTTCTCTAGAACAAATAGACATTGAATTCATTCTTGCTTGAGCATGGCATTTGAGGCCCTTATTTTTTTTATTTTTTTGAGTTGGAGTCTCCCTCTGTTGCCCAGACTAGAGTGTAGTGGCTGCTCCCGGCCCCTGCAGCCTCAACCTGCTGGGCTCCGGCGATCCTTCCATCTCAGCCTTCCAAGTAGCTGGAACTACAGGCGCGCACTACCATGCCTGGCTAATTTTTTGATTTTTATTGTAGAGATGAGGTCTCACCAAGTTGCCCAGGCGGGTCTCGAACCCGCGGGCTCAGGCAATCCACTCACCTCAGCCTCCCAAG
>CAUYQG010069469.1:0-19195 GCA_963574415.1 Tarsius wallacei
TCCCGGCCACCGCAGCCTCGACCTGCTGGGCTCCGGCAATCCTTCCGCCTCAGCCTTCCAAGTAGCTGGAACTACAGGCACGCGCTACCACGCCCGGCTAATTTTTGATTTATTGTAGAGATGAGGTCTCACCAAGTTGCCCAGGCAGGTCTCGAACCCGCGGGCTCAGGCAATCCACTCACCTCGGCCTCAAAGGTGTAGGATTATAGGCTGAGCCACCAAGCCCGGCTTGGGGATATACTTTTTTAAAGCTCTTGATACATATGGCCAAATTACAGTTTTGACAGTTTTGATTCTTAATAGCATTATATGAGCTTTCTGTGTTAATAGAGTATTAAGAAAAGAATTTACATATTAATAATAATTTTCAAGATGGTAATTAATTTCTTTATCATTATTAACATTGTAGAATCCTGGCGGGACCTTTTGCTACTATGAATTTAGGAGATCTTGGAGCAGAAGTTATAAAAGTGGAGAGACCAGGTAAATCTATTGCTCCATTTTAAATAAATGGAAAAAAGCTAATAAATGTGTTTAGTAATTCTTTAAATATCCATTTATGTTGTTGTTGTTTTTGAGACAGTGTCTCACTCTGTTATCCAGACTGGAATGCAGTGGCACAACCACGGGTCACTGTGGTCTCGAGCTGCTGGTCTCAAGTGATCCTTCTCTCTCAGCCTCCCAAGAAGCTGGGACTACAGGCATGCAACATCATACCTTGCTAATTTTTCTATTTTTTTTTTGTAGAGATGAGGTCTCACTATGTTGCTCAGGCTGGTCTTGAACTGCTGACTTCAAGTGATCCTCCCGCCTAGGTCTCCCAAAGTACTGCCATTCAAGGTTTTAATTGGTTTGTTATTCAAGGTGTGAGCCACCATGCCTGGCTAAATATTTGTGTTTAGTGTACCTGTGAGTGGGATGAGGAGATAATTGAAATGATTATTTTCTCTTCTCCATTCCTTATTTGCATCTAAATGTATACTAATGATCTCCTTTTACTCTTTATATGTGCCAAGGGCTTAGGCTCAAGCCAGTTTCTTCTCATGCACTTGAAAGCTTCAGTTAGAAGCTGAGATGCAGCATATAATAACATTGATGATAACAACACTTATATAAGTGCCAGGCACAGTTCTAAACACTTAGCCTGTTTTAGTTTATTTAATCTTTACAACAACCCAGTGGGCTGATGCTATTATTTCTAGTTTATAAGTGAGAAAACAGGCACAGAGAGATAAAGCAATTTGTTCAAGGTTACACAGCTAAGAGGGAATATTCAGGCACTTGAGCTCTGATCCTTGCCCTCCTTAGAAATCTTATTTGAGACTGAGATTAGAGTGGGCTTGGCCCACATGTGGGATAATGGGAAGGCAAGGACAAAGGGAGGATAAAAGGGAAGAAATAAAATACAAATGAAGGGGAGAAGAAGAAAGAATCAAAAGTCCTTCAAAAAGGAATTCAAGTATCCCAACTGAAGTCATTCTTTTCTATTTTCAATAAAAGCAACATTTCCCCATTTTCTAATTTTAAAGATTTTGAGGGTGAACACCAAAGCTTAGATCAATTTTTTGTCTTTATGTTTTTATCTGACATCTTTCCTGCTCTTCCTCTTGTCCACCAATAACTATATTCTGTGTACACAATTCTCACTTTTATTTGGTGTCATGCTAGCATTTTGGTGTTTATTTCTTGATGTTATTGATAAAGTTGCTTAGAAAAGTATCGTTGTTGTGTGCCTTTTCTCTCCAATAAGCACTTAAAGGGCACAGTCTGTTTTTTGTTGTTGTTTTTTTTGGCCTCTACATCATCCTATAAACAGTTGGTTTTGGAAGTTTTCAAAAATTGGTATTATTGCTTATTCTTCAAGATCTGATCCTTATGGATCTGGAACAGAATTCCCAAATCAGTGAGACTGGCCAAGTGCTGAATAGTGTATATATATCTATAAGACTCACAAGAAACTTATTTACAATTATACCAACTTATTAATTGACCATAAGTGATATATCCCTATAAAGTAGAATCCTCAATCTGAAAGATTCAATTTCATGGTAAATAGATCTTAAGAGGCCAAAGCAGTTATCAGAAGATTCTCTGATCAACATAAGGAATATTGTGTATTATTATATTATATATTATTTATCTGGCATTGTCCTTATAAGTCCCAGATGGTAGAAGTGACTGGTTAGCCATGCTTTCTAGACATAATGATTCATTTATTTAGTCAATTATATTCATCACTTTTGGTTATGGCTGGATACATGCTGAAAAATGTTTACTTTCTAGCTGAACATTTTTCTTTTTCAGTTTCCATAAAGCTTCTATTTTCCACATTGCTATCCAATTTCTATACCACAGTACTTCCTGATTTCAACTATTGGTTTTCTTGCATCTTCCATTTCTAGATAGAGCATTCAATCTAATTTCTCTTGCTATTTCCAGACCAATATTTGTATTTATATTAATTTTATAAATCACTATTCTCTATTTATTTAGGCCTAGCTCTCATTTGTACTTTTTAGTTTCCACCATGGGGAAGACCTTTCTTTGTCTAGGCCTTTATTATGTCCCATTGCTATACACTTTGTATCAAGCCTTGTTCCTATCAGGTGTTTATTGCTCTTTTTTTACCAATTACTCAGACTCTTTCCCTTGACCCTCCCACCCAATAAATTTTTTTTTTTTTAATTGGAGTCTTACTGTGCTGCCCAGGTTGGAGTTCATTGGCATGTTCATGGCCACTACAGCCTTGACCTGCTGGGCTCAGGTGATCCTCCGGCCTTAGCTTTCCCAGTAGCTGGAACCACAGGCACATTCCATCACACCTGGCTAATTTTTTTGCTTTATTATAGAGATGAGGTCTTTCCAAGTTGCTCAGGCTGATCTTGAACCCCCGGACTCAGGCAATCCTCTGGCCTCTGCCTCTCAAAGTGCTGGGATTAAATATTACATTGTTTATTTTTGTGTTCTCTTCTCCAGTTCTTCAATTAAATACAATTTGGTTGTAGTTTTCTGACTTAGGACTTAGATTGTTTTTATTGTGTAATCTAAGAGCATACCAAATTTAAGTATACTTTTGTGACTTCTTTTTTTAGAGTTAGCCAGTCAGTGGGTGTATTTGTGTGACCGCAAGGCCAGGCAGAACCTAAGTGATGGAAGTGAGCAAGGAAGGACAGTGGATGCTGCTGCTGACCTTTCATCATTGTCCCCACTGGGGGGAATATGAGGCCAGGGATATTGGTCTTTTGTTCTCTGCTCTGAACAAAGCAGTGACTGTGACATATTAGTGCTCAATACATATTTGCGTAATGAATGAATGTGACAAAAAATCATCTGAGAAAGGCAGTAGAAGTGGAAGCTAAATACTTGGTATGCATGGGCACAAGGGTGGGAACAACAGATGCTGGGGACTCCTAAAGTGGGGAGGGAGGGAAGAAGGGGGTAAGGTTTGAAAAACCACCCTTTGGATACTATGCTCACCATCTGGGTGATGGGTTCTGTAGAAGCTCTACCCTCACTACCATGCAACATACCTGTATAACAAACCTGCTCATGTACCCCTTGAATCTAAAATTAAAAAAAAATTAAAAAGAAAGGCAATAATGACTTTTTCTAGGAAATTTCCAGATTCTGAAATCATGGCAGCTAGTTATAAACTTTAAAAACCATGTGGTGCATCTGAGACATGTCTCTCAAGCTGCCAGGACTACCAATTTGTGACCTTTAATCTTACATTTCCTGTCATGTGCCATGGACACGGATGCTTCTGTCTCTAAAACCCTGGTTAGATCAGAAAAGCCTATAGGCCTCCCATTTAGACGTCTGACATTACCTTCATGTGAGAAATGCAAGCAAACATTAAACTCTCTAATTTTAGTTTTTTCTTGGCATTGCTTCTTTTTTAAAACAAATTTAAAAATCTTTTTTTGTGTGTCAGGGTCTTGCTCTGTTGCCTAGGCTGAAGTGCAGTGGCATGATCACGGCTCATCACTACCACCTCAACCTCCTGGGCTCAGGCGATCCTCCCGAGTAGCTGGGAATTCAGGAATGCGCTAATTCAGGAATTAGCTACCTGGCTAATTTTTAAATTATCATTATTTTTTGTAGATATGGGGGTCTCCCTATGTTGCCCAGACTGGTCTTGAACTCCTGGCCTCAAGCAGTCCTCCCAAAGTGCTAGGTTTACAGATGTGAGCCACCATACCAGACCTTTAAACGTTTTTAAAAAAATGTATCAGGAGTTTTTTTAAAAATGAAAGAGGTTGGGCTTTCTCATGAGTCTGAGAGATCTGGTGTGATCCTTACGCTCCGTTCATACACACATTTCCCATGCAGTCTCTGACTGTTTTATTACTGTGGAATTGCCTTTGTGGACCCTTGAAGTTAATTTTTCCCTCCTGATGTTTGGAGCATGTCATTCTGTTTGATACTCAGCAATTATTACTTTGTGTCATTATTGGTTCATCTCTAGTTAGAACTAATGCTTCTTGTCTGTGCTGTTGTACTCTGTCTCTCTTATATGTGTGTGTGTGCGTGTTTAAATAAATGAGTTTAAAAAATGAATAAGTACATAAATAAGTGAGTTTATTCTTTAGCTTCTGTTTTTTTGTTTCCAAACAATATTTCTATTTTTTAAAAATCAATCTCAATGGGTAAGGTCTAATGGTTAATAAATTGATTATATCATTTAAATGATTAGAGTTTAAAGCTTTAACCCAAATTCACAAAGTCTCTCTTTTTGGGGAGTCTAGTGATAAATACTTTAACTATAATTACCCATATAGTTATTAGTTTCTTATATCAATAATTAATCAGAACTTATATTGTAAAACTCTTAAGTGATACTATTTTGTGCCATTTATTTATTGATTCCTTTTCTGAGTTCTGTGTTCTCATTACGTTTCATTTGATGTAGATAAATTTTTTTTTCTGTAATTCTGTAGTGTTGCCTTTGAATCAGACATGAATGCATTTCAGTATTACTTGAAGCAGATGTTCAGAATAAAATACCCTATTTTTGATGGTTTTAGGCTTTACTTTGAAGTAAAACCTAGATGACTAAAATTTTGTTCTAAAATAGTATTTCAAGGCTGGGTGTAGTGGCTCATGCCTGTAATCCCAGCACTTTGAGAGGCAAGGTAGAAGGATGGCTTGAGCCCAGGAGTTTGAAACAAGCCTGGGCAGCACAGTGAGACCTTGTCTCTACAAAAAATAAAAAAAAAATTAGCTGGGCGTGGTGATAGATGCTTGTAGTCACAGCTACTCAGGAGGCTAAGGAGGAAGGATTGCCTGAGCCCAGGAGGTCAAGGCTGCATGATCTGTGATTGTACCATGTACTCTAGCGTGGGTGACAGAGTGAGACCCCCAACTCAAAATCAATCAGTCAATCAAAAATATAGTTTGTTTGTTTTTTTTTTAAATTCAGGGTCTTACTCTGTTGCCTAGACTGGAGTGCAGTGGCATGATCATGGGTCACCGCAACCTTGACCTCCTAGGCTCGGGTGATCCTTCCTCCTAAGCCTCTTGAGTAGTTGGGACTACAGGTGTGTGCCACCATGCCTGGCTAATTTTTTTATGTTTTGTAGAGACAAGGTTTTGCTATGTTGCCCAGGCTGGTTTTGAACTCCTGAGTTTAAGCAATCCTCCCATCTTGGCTTCCCAAAGTGCTGGGATTATAGGTATGAACCACCACACCTGGCCTAATAGTATTTTAAATTGTTGACATTTGGTATTCAGTAACTTATTTTGCCTTTTCTGATTCTTTGTTGCTGTATTTTATAATATTATAATAATATAGTGATTAACAAATATGTAAATATTATATAGACTTATTAATCACTATATCCAGATACCACTTTATCATAATGACTCATATATCATTATTCTGATTTAAATTATATTTAACAAAAATCTTTTGCAGACTTAACATTTTCTTTGCACATTCAATGCTAAGAAACGCTGAAAGAGCTAACTGATTTGCTTGCCAAAAATGGAGTAATTTTTTCCCCTCTGAAATTTGCTATTCATTAGATCTGAAGACCACCAGTAGGATATTTCCTTCGGGGATTTTGACTTTTAAGAATGGAATTTTAAAAAAAAGAATGGAATTTAGTGAAAGAGGATATGGAAGGATTTACTGATTAACATGAGCAGGCAAAGAGTTTGGGCAGTTGTAATAACCTCCTGTGTGGCCCCTTGTAGGTGGATGATTCTGGTGGGCTGAGCTGATCTTGTTTGGGCACCCGTGAATGTATATGATGCGTGAGCCTGTAGGTTTAAAATGTCTCATGATGTTTTAAAGTTAAACATTAATAGCTCATATTGTTATTTTTAGGAGCTGGTGATGATACACGAACTTGGGGGCCACCTTTTGTGGGGACAGAAAGTATATATTATCTCAGTGTTAATCGAAATAAAAAAGTAAGAATATCATCCCTCTTTTGCATTCTTTGTAACTAATATTTCAAGTGAGATGATTTTATTCATTCCCCCCACCAAATAAAAACAATAGACCTTTTTACTAATCTTCCTTTTCTACAAATAACTTAAAACATTGCATGAGAATTTATGATGGAAGTAATTTTATGAGAGAAATCGTTTGAATCATTTGATTCTTTACATCTGTTATTCTCTTGGAGAACAGTAATTGCCTAACACTTTGTATTATTATTTAAAAACATTTACTATAATCCTTGCTATCATCCTAACATATCCTAATTGTAAATAAAATCAGTAACAATGATTTAAGTATTTCTTCATGATTAAAATGGACTTACTTTAAGATGATAATCTGTGATATGAATGACTTTCTTGTTGAAATGTCAGTAATAAGAAATACCTTTATGATAGGATTTTAATATATATATTTTAATTTTTAGAGTATTGCTGTTAATATCAAGGATCCAAAAGGGGTGAAAATCATTAAAGAGGTACAGTATACTCTGTGGAAGGCATCTTACCCACCTAGGTTGTAATTAGGGATTTGAACATCAGTATAATAATATTTTAAGACTTAATTTTATTGATAATCTGTACTTTTGTGATAAATGCATTTTAATAATTTATGTTGATTTTTGTACTTTTATAGTAACTGCAATGTGCTTTATAATTTTTTGTATATTGTGTTTGAATGTTTATACTAGATACTGCTGACTGATTGCCTACTCTGCATCAGATCCTGGCCTTGTATACTTTACTTACATTATCTCCTCTACTCAGAATTTGCCTTACAAGTGAAGTATCAGAATCCCCATTTTCATAGAAGGGAATTGAGTCTTATGGGGTCCAAGTGATGCTCCAAACATTACATAGCTAGCAAGGGGAAAAGCTGGCACTTAGACCTGGGCATACATTGGAGAGGCCAAGCTTTTTCTAATACTTAGGTGGCCAATATATTCAGACCTGATCTCAATGTCTTTCTTTGAGGGGCAGAAAGGCACAGTGGGTAAGAATGCCAACGTTCTCATGGGAGTCAAATCCTGTTTTCTCTGCTTACCATGCTATATGGCTTCAGGAAGTTTACTTAACTTCCTTGTGCCTCAGTTTCTTCATCAATAAACTGGGTGTAATAATAGTACCTACCTTCTAGGGTTGCTGTTAGAATTAATATGTGTAAAATGTGTAGACAACTGCTTGCCACGTAGTCAGCACTCATGAAGTATTAGCTATTGTTTCCTGTGGCACATGACGGTGAGATAAAACTGTTTGCCACCCTTGTTGAAGTTTACAATAGAATCTAATGGATGTACAGTGTCCCTCAGTATTTGGGGGATTGGTTCCAGGACTCTCATGTGTATCAAAATCTGCTCATTCTCAAGACTTGTAGTTGGTCCTGCGAAATGAAAAGTCAGCCTTCAGTATATGTAGGTTTTGTATCCTCTGTATACTGTATTTTCCATGTGTGTTTGGTTGGGAAAAAAAACATATAAATGGACCTGCCTAGATCAAACCTGTGTTGTTCAAAGATCAATTGTGTATCTCTTTGATTAGAGAACCAAATCCCACATTTTAAAATTAATTAATTAATTTTTATTTTATTTTATTTTTAATTTTAAAGATGTAGGGTACAATTCAGGATTAGGTATACAAATGGTCATCATACAGGTAAAATTTGAGCCTCTCTTTGGTCCCCATTTCGCCTGGTTTGAGATCAGTACACTTATTTTTTAAAATTTTTTAATTTAATTTAATTTAATTTTAAAGATGTGTGGTACAATTCATGACTAGGTATATAAGTGGACATCATACAGGTAGAGTTTGGGTCTCCCTTTGGTCCCCACTTTGCCTGGCTTGAGATCAGATACCCTTATTGATGTTGTATCCTTCCCCTCCTCCCCATTCTCCCCCCTCCCAACCCAGCAGTGTCCCACTACTGCCAATCCCTTTCTCATAGTATTAGAGTAAATGTTCTGGGTCTGCTTATGAGTGACAACATGTGGTACTCTGTTCTTTGTTTCTGTAATAGATCACTGAGTATGATAGACTGTGAATCCATCTAAGTTGCTGCAAAGTCTGTATGTTTGTCCTTCTTTATGGCTGCATAATATTCCATTATTTATATGTACCACATTTTAAAAATCCAGTCCAGTTTTGATGGGCAGCACAGTTGGTTCCATGTTTTTGCCATTGTAAATGGTGCTACAATACACATGTGTGTGCAGGTATCTTTTTTTGGTAGAATGATTTGAGTTCCTCCAGGTATATTCCCAGTAGGGGGATTGCTGGATCATACGGAGGGTCAATTTCTAGTTCTTTTAGAAATCGCCATACTTTTTTCCAAAGAGGTTGCACTAGTTTGCATTCCCACCAGCAGTGTAGAAGTTTTTTTTTTTAAACGAAAGCATCAACTTTAGCTTCATTGTTCTGCTGCTACTTTATCTATTTTAGTGATTGAAAGATAGTTTTTAATTATTAAGAGCAGAATCAGTGACCATCCTCTTTGGTTCTGCTGAATCAACTCAGCCAATTTATAATTTTTGTTTACCAGATATATTTTGAGTCCAAACCTTGAAAATCATCCTGATCTTTCCCATATCTTTCCTATAGCAACTTATACTTGTTTTGCTTTCTTTTGAAATTCAGTTTGATTTTTCTAAACATTCTCCATTGTTGTTGGCCTTGCTCTGTTTTCCTACCCTCACTTTGGACCCAACTCTCATTGTCTTCATTCTCGGGCCCTTCTTTTTATTTTCTCAGTAGTTACTGTTATTATTATTTCTAATATGGGAGATTGTTTTATCCTCAATACTTTCTGTTCTGTTTCTTAATTTCATCTTCAGTGTTCACAGTTTTGCTTCCATTTCAGAATATTCTGATAATTTATGTTGAATAGTGAGTTTCAGATTTGATTTCAGAAATACTTGACATATTTATTAGACTTCTCAGTAGGGCAGTATTAGGTGGAATTCATTACCTATTACTACTAAGAAATCCATGTACATAGGATTATTTTAGGTCTAGATGTATAATTCTGACCAAAATAAATGAATTGCCGATACTTCCTTCCTTTTCTCCTTAGATCCTGTCAGTGTTCTCCACCAGATTGTAGCAATTTAAAATTATGTTTCATTATAGGATTGATTTCTTTCAAGCCTAATTGATCAATGAAAGTACTTCTCAACTCATATTGAACTTAAATAGATTGTCTGGGGACATTATTTATATAAGTCTATTGCTTTTAGCTAGTTACATTGTTCATATATTACATATCTTACTACCTAGAGGAACAATTATTTTTGCCTAGTCTTTTATATTCTTTCTGGCATGGATTTCGTTTTTGGCCTTAAGAGTAGCAAAACAACCCCTGCATTCAGACCTTGGTGGCTGTGATTGCTAATATAATGAGTCTAGTTTATAGAAACAGTTCCAAAGTATTATACAAGGCAATCAGCTAGACACTCGAGAGCTCCAAAAAGTATGACTCCTTTGTCAACTAGGCTAACCAAAAACAGGTTGTGTAAAAAGCAAAACTTTCCCTACAAAATCTATGTGGAGCCTAGTATTTTCATGGCAATATGATTTGATGACTTTCAAACATATGTTATCCAATATTTCAAACAATTATCTATGTTAATTAGTTGACAGCCACAATATCCCTATTGTGGGCACGTGTTATAGTCAGCAGAACAAAGTCATGGGTTTTACTTTCATTTAATTATTATTATTTTATTTTATTATGAAAATTAAAACATTCAGAAAAATTGAAAGAATAGTTAATGAACTCTCATATATCCTATGCCTAGATGAAATAATGTTAGCCTTTTGCTATTCTGCTGGCAGTTTGTTTTCTTTAATGCTTAAAGGAGTGCTTTGTAAGTAGTAGACAGAGGCTCAGAAAAATTTGTGGAATAAATTAAGGTGTAACTGAAGTTTGTATTTTATTTAATACTTACACCTTCCTTCCCCCCCCACCCAAGCAACGCTTGAGAAGATCATTAACCATAAATAAATGTATCTCTACTGGGGCTTACCCTGGAGCTTGCTGCAGGGAGTTGGCCATGTGAAAAGGAGCTCAATTGTTAACTGGCACCTGAGAGTTGCAAAGGATTCCTGTATGGCTTGAGATTTGAGGTGCATACTTGAAACCTATTTGTTTCTGTACTATATCTTAATCTTATTTATCTTATCTCTGTCCAAAACCTTATTTATATTCCTTTTCTTGGAAATGGTCACCTTGGCCTCTGGTGTCAAGAGCTATGGATGATGACAACTTATTGCCTTGAGATGTTTCCTAAGACCCACCTCACCTCCAATTTTGTTGAGTTTGACAATTCCATATATATCCAAATTTATTGACATAATAGCAGATACTCTATATGCATGTTTACACCTAAAGTTTATATTAATTCAGCCTTTTCTATCTAGAGCAAATGTTAGCAAATTATGTGGGCCAAGTTAGCCTTGCTTTTGTATGGCCCATTATCTGAGAATGGATTTTACATTTTTAAAATTTGTTAAAGAAGAATAAAGAAAAACGTGTGAAAGAGAGTGTACATGGTCTGCAAAGCCTAAAATATTTACTATTGGACCCTTCATAAAAAATTTTGTCTACCCCTATCTATAGTCTTCCTCTATTATGTTAGATTGTATATGTGTAAATATGTAAATCAATATGTAAAACTATGTCAACATAGCAATTTAGAAAATTTATTGGATGGTTATTAGGCACCTGAATGTGTTCAAGAATTACTGTTATGAATTTCTCTGGGTGACCTAGTATACTTTTTGTGATGATTTAAAAAGACATTATATAATAAAAGGTATATTTTTATAATTGGAATTTGGAAAAAAATAAAATTGAAGATTATGTTATTTCATTGTCCTCTGGATCCTGTTTCTGACAGCTTCTGGTTCACTATGCTATAGTTTAATAGTTTAAAAAGACTTTAATGGTTTATTAATACATTTACAACTCTTTGTAAAGAAAGTATCCGAAAAGCATAAAAGCATTTCAGAATCATGTTTACTTGTATTAAGGGAATGTTATAATGAGGGGTATTACTTAATAGGGATGGAGAGTAGTAAATACATTGGATTAAGTTTTTTGTAAAAGTTTTAAATGACATTTTTCATATATTTTATATACTTAGATTCTAATTTTTCTTTTGAGAGTATACTTGGACAGACCATGTAGCATAGCTATTCTTTACATTTAAAGTAAGCAAAATCCATTCAAAAGCATGCATTTACAGAAAATTTAATAGCCATTATTTTACTGCCAATAGTACTTCAAGTAGTTGATCAGGTCTTTTATATTTTCTAATTCTGCTTCATCCTGTGATTTTTCTGTATAATTACAAAGCGAGGATTGATAGTGTGTACTGAAATTAAAATCTGTCATGTGGGAATTTGTTGAAAGTTTGAAAGTCTGACTTATTTTTACTTCTTCCTTCAGCTTGCAGCTGTCTGTGATGTATTTGTGGAAAACTATGTTCCTGGCAAACTGTCTACAATGGGTCTGGGATATGAAGACATAGACAAGATTGCGCCTCACATTGTCTATTGTTCCATCACAGGTATTTCAGCCCACACCCTCATCAATGAGTGGGTTTTTCAATTTCCGTGTTTTTTTGTTTCTATAAGAAACTTCTTGCTTTTCTTGAAGTTATTCTGCTTTTCTTTTCTCCAAGCCATTTAGGTTGCTGAACATTAATGATTAAGGAACCTAAATGAACATTTTCATAAACTTATTGGCTATTTGTATTTTTTCATTGAATTGTCTGTGTGTATATTGATGTTTTACAAGTGTTTACAAATACCTTTATTAAATCATATATAGATGAATTGCAGGTGAAATATTAATTGGCTTCAAGATAGCAGAAGAGCCCAGCATATCTCTTTAATATATGCAGAAGCAATAAGCAAGAGAAGAAAAAGAATACTATGAAGTCTTCCTGTTGTTCAGCCACCCTTGCCAGTGAACCTCGTGTGTGTGTGTGTGTGTGTGTGTGTGTGTGTCTTTAGACTGTAGGGAAAAAAAGTCATGTTGTCACTTAGTTTTATATAAAAGTACTTAACTATTAATTAGGAATGTAATATAGAAAAGTGACCCTTAAAATAGAAGATTGTATTAATCGTTTTTGTCAGAAAAATTCACAGTTTTTTCAGTTTTTGTCCATCCATCCCCCAAATATTAATTGCAGACCTATGATTTTGCCAACAGTATTCTAAGGTTCTGGAATATAGGAGTGATAAAACACATCTATGCTTTCTGGGATACTTCTATTCTAGGTTGGGGAGACATAGGAGATAAATAAGCACTTTTTTTTGTTAATTGAGTCTGGTAATGATAATGGTTAATGAGAAAAACAAAGCAATGCAAAGGGAATGGGTAAGGAGGAGGAACTCTTTTATGCTGGGAGCTGACAGTAAGCATTACCTATAAGGAACATGTCTTACTTTAAATGCCTATTAGTTATCCAAGTGGAAATGTAGGGTAAGGTATTGGATCTAAGAGTCAGAAGTTCAGGGAAGATGTAAGATTTGATAGTTATGAGTATATTTGAAGCCTGGGTGTAATAATTTGGAGAATGAGTGTTAATGGAGACTAGATAGTTTCAGGAGTGGGGCCTCATGCACTTCAATGACGGATGATTGGGAGATGGGAGGGCACAGTGAAGGAGACCAAGAAGGAATTGTTGGTGAGGTGGTGAGGTGGGAGGAGACCTCCTGGAAGACCAGGGCAGAAATTTTATTTTCATAGACAGTTTAAGCTAAAAAGCATAGACAGTTTAAGCAGAAAGGAATAAAGCATACATGGATCAGAATTACTTGCATTTCTTCAATTTGCTATGCTCTCTTTCACTTCAGAGTCCTGGCACATCGTGTTCCCATTGCTTGGATCACTGTTCCCCCATTACACCTAGTTATTCACTCCTTGTCCTTTAGATCTCAGCTTGGGTGTCATTACTTCTGCCAAGACTTTCTTGATCCCTGAAGAATCAACTGGGCGTCTCTGTCATGTTGTGTGATTGCCAGTTTCCTCTATAGTGTAGAGCACATGGTTGGAGCTCAGCAGTAGTTTCTTGAACCAATTTATGAGGAATCAGAACTTGACTAAAGAGTTTTTTTTTGGTCAGAGTTTCACTCTGTCACCCAGGCTGGAGTGCAGTGGCACGCTCACAGATACCATAGCCTCGACCTGCTGGGCTCAGGTGAATCTTCTGCCTCAGCCTTCTAAGTAGCTGGAATCACAGGTACGCACCACCACGCCCAGCTAATTTTTTTGATTTATTGTAGAGACGAGGTCTTGCCAAGTTGCCCAGGCTAGTCTTGAACCCCTGGGCTCCAGCAGTCCTCTCGTCTCTACCTCCCAAAGTGCTGGAATTACAGGCATGAGCCACTGCAGCTGTCCGGCTAAAGAGTTTTTAATAGCCCCAGTTTTTTTTCTGCATCCTACTTTTCTGAGATAAGGGTAAGTGGTAAATATTATGCATTATACATTTTCCAAAGAAACTTTCAGAGGTTAACCTGGGAATAGTGCACAGTTGACCTAGTCTGATCTGTCTTCTACTGGTTATTCATAGCACTATACAATGGTCATTGCTTTAAGGTACCAAAAGTACCTGTACCATGAAGCAAATCTTCAATTATCATCATAGGTCACTGTGTCTTAGGTCTTTTCCTAAGGAAGGAAGAGGAACTAGTGCATTTAAAAATATTTTAAAAAGGAACTAAGCAAAAACTTTTTTCCTTATATTTCAGCAAGTTTATCTTAAAATAGATATCTGAAAATCTTGTTTTACTGTAAAAATCCTCAAAATATATGTTGTCCTAAAAATGCTTATTATTTATAAAATAATCATAACTACAATATCCCTATTTATGTACATTCAGCTTAACAGATATTGTAATACACTGCTTTTTACAGCATAGTCATCTATGTGTAGTATCTTCATATAAAGCTATAACTGCAGTGTTTAGCTGATTGTTATTTTCGATAGGAAGAGGAGCTGTAGTGATAATTAACTTCTATACTGAATGAGATTGAGAGGTTCTGTACATGGTAGATGACTCTTTGCCATTAGATCTGACTCTTTTTTAGATCTATAATCACATTTTCATTTTTTGTGTCTAAATAACAATATTTGTATGTGTGACAGAGGGAGGGAGAGATTTTTCCTTAGAATCTCACAATTTAATGGCGATTCTAAGGTAAATATAAATAAAATAAAATAAAGTAAATATAAATAAAAATAAATATAGGTAAATTATCTTCAGAATTACCCTATTTCTATAAAAATGCTGCATAACTAGTAACTGCAAAATCTTATATGGCAACAAGTTTTTATTTCTCTTTCCCATGTCTGTGGTCAACTGGGATTCAGTTGATATAAACTGGTTAGATTGGTTAGGTTTGACTCTAAGTTGTGGGGTCCTAGTCCACTCTGCATGTCTGTTATCCTTGGACCAGTGGCTACCAAATGTTTGTTTTTCTCATAGGGAAAGGTGGGAGTGCAAGAGAACAAGCTCAACCCCACAAGTACATTTAAAGCCTCTGCTCAAGTTGCATCTGCTGACATTCAGTAGTCACGTGGGCAGGCACAATACAATGGGTGGTGAAATATATTCTACTCCACTGGGGGGAACTACAAAATCACATGAAAAGTGTGTACTTCTCAAGAAGGGTGGAGATTGAGAATAATAATGCATCTTATTATGTCATCTAGCCAGAGAAAATGCTAACCCACTTGGGAAGTCTCACACTACCCAAAATTTTACAACTAACTGTGATTAGGGTCAAACGTTACTCTGAGCCTTGACTAAATGATTGGAGAAGCTCTAAGTGTTCTTCCAGTTCTCAAATTCTGTATTAGCATTTTAATGAGAAAAGGATCTTGGAGATAGATTCTACTGTATAATTCAGTTGTTCTCAACTGAGAGGAGAATGGGTCTATCATGTGCTTTTAGTGATAGGGTTGGGGGAATGAGGGGGTGACAGGCAAAGTCAAGTGTAGTCTGAAAAAGCACATCTCATTGTTCTATAAGCCCCTTCATTCCCCCTCCTGACAGTTATTAGAATAACATCCGTAAAGTTCATTTTCTTTTGTTTCCTGATAATGAAACAGATCCAGAATGGCTAAGGGACCTATGGTCACAAAGCTATTTAATAGCAGATGGGTTTACAACTCAGGCTTCTTGACTTAATATTAAGTGCCTCTATACTTTCCATACTTAGACATATCCTTGTTAGGTGATGACATGGGTTTTGTGATTAAGAGACACTGAACAGCTTTACTTGAGAATAATGTATTTTTGTCATTCATTTTCATTTGTTTTTAATCTTATTTGCAATGATTGAAGTCATGAACAAATTTACTAGTCAGGGAGTCTGAATTTCAACAGATTCTTTTGGAAGTAAAAGTCATTTATGAGTCATGAGTTTGAGTGTATCTAAAGCAAGGTTCATCTCTTTTTTAGAAGTTTGATATTCTTGGTAATCAATGTTTGTTTTTTTATTTTTTTAAAAAGACTGATTACATCAGTCTAAAGTTGCACATGTTATGATTAGGATCCTAGACTTTCCTGATGTCTCCCAGTGGTATTACTGTCTTGTCAGTGCTGGCCAAGCCCAAATAGTCTGTTCTCACTCACATTGCTGATGAGAGTAATCTTAGAGTGGCTGGGAGATTTACTTTAATGCACACTGACAGTTGAGTAGTTGGAATTGCCTCAGTCTATGAAATTTGGTCTGCAGAACAAAAATGCTAGACTGATCATAAGGGAGGAAGGACATGATTATGTTTATTAGCACAGTCTCTTATCATTTCAGAGGAAACTGAGTATGTACATTAGGGGGCAGTGTTTAAAAAGCTATTATTCTCTTGGAATTACTTTTTGAGAAAACTGCAGTGTTTCCTGTGTACCACTGGGTAGGGAGAGTCTTTGAAGGAAATATTTATAATTTTTAAGTGGCTACTCTATTTTGATCTGTACTTTTAGAAGTGCAATGGTATTTCCCTAATGCTTTAATTTTAAATTATGTTTTCCTTTGTGTCTTTTGAGCATGTTATTAATTATAAAAATTTAGCAATAAGAATTATCTCTGCCACGTTTTAAAATATTTCTTTTCTTTTTGTTAACTTTATTACTCTATTTCTGGAAGGATAAACATTGTATTACATTATTGACTAGACTACGTTTATAGCGGGAGCATTTTGTATGTTCTTTAATCAAATTACCTTTTTTTTTAAATTGGGAAAGGGGTTTGAAAAGTGCCTTTTTGATTTTTATGAATCCCTCAGGGACACTTTTTTTTTTTTTTTTTTTGCTTAGGTCTAGGCTTTATTAGAGACAACCTCCAGCATAATACCATAATTCATTTCTTCCAAAGCTATTGCTAGCATAGCCAATGAAAATAATTGTTAAATATATCTTTCTTAATGTATGCCCTTGTATGGACAGAGTACAGGATTTTGCTTGGAGTACAGGGACTCTTGTGGGACCTTAGGACTCAATTCTGAGAGAAAATTCCAGAGAGTTCAACCACTCTTTAGTTCTAAGTAGAAAAAACCTGAGAGTTCTTCTTAGGAAACAAAGGAATAACATATGTTAGAACAAAGGCACAAGAATAGCCAAGATAGTTTTGAGTAAGAGCATGGTAGACAGATTTGCCCTGTTAGAAATACTTATTTTACAACAATGATAATTAAGGTGGTGTGGTATTTATATAAGGATATAGAAATAAACCAATGTTAGAATAGAGAACTCAGGACTGGACTGTCACATGAATGGAAATGTGATTTTTTCCTAAAGTTTAAAATTATCTACAGATAATTAAAGGATAGATTATGCAGAAAATGGTGGTGAAACAATTGGTTATCCTTATGAAGAAAGATAAAATTGAACTTCTAGTCTATTCTATACACTAAAATAATGTTCTAGTAGATTTAAGCCCTAAATATAAGAAGTCAAACTTTATAACTTTTAGAAAGCAATATAGGAGAATATCTTTATGACCTTAGAATAGAGATAATTTTGTAGACAATACACAAAAAGTACAAGCTACAAAGGAAAATATTGATAAACTTGACCACTTATTAAAAATTAAAAACTTATATGCATCAAAAGCTATCATAGAAAAGCAAGAAGACAAGCCACAGACTCTTGGAATATAGTTGACAAAAGATTAATACCCAGAATGTATAAAAAAATTCATTCACGTCAAATAGAAAAAACAATTTAACAGAAACATGAACAAGATCCAAAAATATGAAGATGTACATGGTAATGAAAAAATTCAAGAAAGTGATTACCCCTGGGGAATGGAGAGGGATTGATGTGGGACAGGGACGGGATACATACAGGACTCGACTGTAGTTGCAAAAGAAGCTGACTGGCTGGTATATTGGTATTTGATATTCCATATTTTATAATTGAATTAACAACAACAAAAGATTCAGAAATTTCCAAATAATGCGCCCTTCCTTATTTCCTTCATTTCTTCCCTTTGTCCCCTCTCTACCTCCAAACAAATATTTCTTGAGCTACTGTATATTCCTGACTGTGTACAGTGTTCAGGGCAAGCAATGCAGACATTGTTCCTGCCTTTAAGTAGCTAGTGTCAGAGACATTCTATAAACAGGTTAAAAAATAGGTCGGGCTTGGTGGCTCAGCCTGTAATCCCAGCACTTTGGGAGGCTGAGGTGAGTGGATTGCCTGAGCCTGCAGGTTCGAGACCAGCCTGGGCAACTTGGCGAGACCTCATCTCTACAATACATCAAAAATTAGCACCGGGCTCAGTGGCTCAGCCTGTAATCCCGTGCCTTGGGAGGCTGAGGTGAGTGGAATGCCTGAGCCTGCGGGTTCAAGACCCGCCCGGGCAACTTGGCGAGACCTCATCTCTACAATAAATCAAAAAATTAGCCGGGCATGGTAGCGCGCGCCTGTAATTCCAGCTACTAGGAAGGCTGAGGCGGAAGGATCGCCTGAGCCCAGCAGGTGGAGGCTGCGATGGCCGGGAGCGGCCACTGCACTCCAGTCTGGGCGACAGAGTGGGACTCCAACTCAAAAAAAAAAAAAAAAAAAGCCAGGCGTGGTAGCAGGTGGCCTGTAGTTCCCGCTACTTGGAAGGCTGAGGCGGAAGGATTACTGGTGCCCAGCAGGTCAACTCTGGGGTGGCTGTGAGAGTGACACTGCACTCCAGCCTAGGTGACAGAGTGAGACTCTGACTCAAAAAGAAAAATGCTATGACATGTATCAACAAATAGTGTTGATATGAAGTAATCAAAAAGAGTACTGTGGTACAGATTAATAGAGGAGGGATGCATCAGGGAAGGCTTTTTTGAGGAGGTAATATTTAACAGATCTAAAGGATGAGAAGAAGCGAAACCAGCTGTGCAATGTGCTAGAGGAGGAGTGATTCAGGCAGAGAGAATGCCATGTGCAAAGGCTCTGAGGCAGGAAAGATCTAGATACTTTTTTTTTATATTCAATATTTTTTATTATGATATTGTGGGGTACAGTTAAGGGTTAGGTGTACAAATATGCTTCGTTCAGGCACCCTTGTTGATAAGAGGTGTCTTCCCATCCCCAGACAAATATTTACTACCATTAATCCCATCACCCTCCCCCTCCCCCCCATAGTTTCCCACCACTGTCAGTCATTTTCTTATGGTAATACGTTGGATGATCAAGGTCTACTATATGAGTGAGAACATGTGATACTCAGTTCTTTGTTTCTGTGAGAGGTCACTCAGTA
>CAUYQG010069471.1:0-37195 GCA_963574415.1 Tarsius wallacei
ATTCCACCCAACAACCACTTGGAATGTACTCAAAGATTGATCACATCCTTGGCCATAAATTAAACATAAACAAATTTCATAAGATTGAAATACTGCCATGCACCTCTCAGACCACAGTGAAATAAAAAAAAAAAATCAACACAAACAAAATTCCCCCCAAACCCACAAAGACATGGACACTAAACAGCATGATACTGAACAGTTACTGGTTCAACAATGAAATCAAAGCAGAAATTAAAAGATTCCTGGAAACAAATGAAAATGAAGAAACATCTTACCAAAACCTCTGGGATGACATGAAAACTGTTCTCAGAGGGGAATTTGTACCTGTATGAAACACATCAAGAAAATGGAAAGATCAGAAATGGGGAGACTAACAAATCACCTAAGGGAGCTGGAAAGAGAAGACCACCAAAACCCCAACTTTAGCAAAAGAATCCAAATCACCAAAATAAGAGCCCAAATATGGGACATAGAAGACATTATCATAGAAAACATCAATGAAACAAAAAGCTAGTTCTTTGAAAAAATTAACAAGATTGATGAAACCCTAGGCAGAATGACCAAGAAAAAGAGAGAAAGAGTCCAAATAAATACAATCAGAGGTACAAAAGATCAAATCACAACTCACCCTGAAGAAATACAAAAGATTTTCAGAGATTATTATGCACACCTATATGGAAACAAACTTGATGACCTAAATGAAATGGAGGACTTTCTGACATCATACAACTTCCCAAGGTTGAAACAAAAAAGCATTGGAAAACTAAATAGACCAATAAAAACCCAGGAAATTGACTCTATCATAAGAAAACTACCTACAAAAAAAAAAAAAAAAAAAAAAAAAAAAAAGCCCTGGACCAGTCAGCTTTCCAGCAGAATTCTACAAAATATACAAGGAGGAGATGACATCAATCCTATTGCAAGTATTCCAGGCTATCAAGAAAGATAGAGTTCTCCCCAAATCATTTTACAAAGCTAACATCACATTGAGACCCAAACTGGGTAAAGATTCAGTTAAAAAAGAGAACTATAGGCCATCTATATACCTGAAGAACACAGATGCAAAAATCCTTAACAAGATTCTAGCAAATAGGATCCAACAACACATCTCAAAAATCATCCACCATAACCAAGTAGGCTTCATCCTCAAGATACAGGGCTGGTTTAACATCTGCAAGACCATATGTAACTAAACATGTCAACAGATGTAAAAACAAGAACCATATGATTATATCATTAGATGCAGAAAAAACTTTTGATAAAATCCAGTATCCCTTCTTGATAAAAACCCTTGAACACCTAGACATAAGAGGAACATACATCAAAACAGTAAGCTTCATCTACAATAAACCCACAGCCGGAGTATTGCTAACCTGACAGAAACAGGAAGCATTTCACCTGAAAACCAAAACAAAACAAGGCTGCCCGTTTTCACCTCTCCTGTTCAACGTTGTCTTTGAAGTCTTAGCTAGAGCAATCAGACAAGAGAAGGAAATCAGGGGTATTCAAATAGGAAAAGAGAAAGTTAAAGATATCCTTCTTTGCTGATGGTATGGTTCAATACCTTGAAAATCCAAGAGAATCTGTCAAAAACCTCTTTGCACTGATAAAGGATTTTGGCAAAGCCTTGGGGTACAAAGCAAATGTGCAAAAGACAATTGAATTCTTACACAACAACAACAAACAGGCAGAAAACCAAATAAAAAATACAATCCTATTCACAATAGCTACAAAAAAAGAACTATCTCAGCATCTTGCTATCTTGCTCACCAGAGAAGTGAAAGACCTTTACAATGAAAATATTGCTTAAAGAAGTTTAAGAGGACACAAACAAATGGAAAAATATTCCATGCTCATGAATTGGAGGAGTCAACAATATTAAGATGTTCATCCTATCCAAGGCAATCTACAGATTCGATGCAATACCCATTAAATTACCAACATCATCCATCTCAGACCTGGAAATGACAATACAGAATTTCATATGGCCACAAATAGCCAAAACAATTCTCAGCAAAAGAAACAAAGCAGAAAATATCACATTTCCAGATTTCAAACTTTACTATAAGACTACAATAATCAAAACAGTCTGGTATTGGTATAAGAACACACATATAGACCAATGGAACAGGATAGAGATTCTAAAAGCAAAACCTCAATTTCTCAACCAACTCATCTTCGAGCTAGCCTCCACCACCAACCATCGGGGAGAAGATAATCTTTTCAGTAAATGGTGCTGGGAAAACTGGCTGATCACATGCAGAAGATTAAAACAAGACCCCTACCATCACCATACACAAAAATCAACTCCAAATGGATCAAAGATCTAAATGTAAAACCTCAAACTATACAAATCTTAGAAAACACAAGAGATGCCCTTATGGAAGTCTGAGTAAGCAACCAATTCCTGATCATACCCCAAAAGGTCATGCTATAAGAGATAAGATTGACAAGTGGAAACTTATCAAACTGAAAAGTTTCTGCAAAGCAAAGAAAACCATCAAGAGAGCAGGGAGACAGCCCACAGAATGGGGAAAAGTATTTGCCAACTGTACATCTGACAAAGGCCTAATATTTAGGATCTACAAGGAACTCAAACGTGTCAAAAGAAAAAAAACAAACAGTCTCATTAAAAAGTGGACAAAAGACATGAATAGATATTTCTCAAAAGAAGACATACCGGCATCCAACAGATATGTGAAAAAGTGCTCAGCCTCCATAATCATCAGATACATGCAAAGCAAAACCACATTGAGATACCACTTAACCTCAAAAAGAATGGCTATCATTAAAACAAAACAAAAAACAACAACAAACGTTGGTGAGCATGCAGAGAAAAGGGAATTCTTCTACACTGCCGGTGGGAATGGAAACCAGTTCAATCTCTGTGGAAATCAGTGTGGTGATCTCAAAAGAACTAGAAATTGACTTTTCATATGATCCAGTAATCCCCCTACTGGTAATAAACTCAGAGGAATTCAAATTATTCTACAAAAAAGATAGCTGCGAATGCATGTTTATTACAATCCTATTCACAATAGTAAAACCATGGAACCAACCATGCTGCTCAACGTGGACTGAATAAAAAAATGTGGTATATCTTTTCTTGGCAAAACATGTACATGATGGAATATTATGATGCCATAAAGGAGGAAACTTATGGACTTCGCAACAACTTGGATGGATTTAGAGTCTATCATACACAGTGACCTATCACAGAAACAAAGAACTGAGTACCACATGATCTCATTCATAAGTGGATCTTGAACATTTACCATAATACTATAAGAAAGGGATTGGCAGTAGTGAGATACTGCCAGGGTTGGGAGTGAGGACACAACATCCATAAAGGTACCTGATCTCAAAACAGGTGAAGTGGGGAACAAAGGGAGGCCCAAACTTTGCCTGTGTGATAACCACCTGTATGCCTAATCCTGAATTTTGTCCCACATCTTTAGCATAAAAAATACATAAAATAAAAAAATAAAAAGTGATATATTTAATGTTACTTACCAAACTGAAAACTAAAAAGGGACAAATAATATAATTAAATCAACAGATTTAAAAAATTAATATCCAGCTGGGCTCGGTGGCTCAGCCTGTAATCCCGCACCTTTGGGAGGCTGAGGTGAGTGGATTGCCTGAGCCCGCGGGTTCGGGACCCGCCTGGGCAAGTGAGACCTCATCTCTACAATAAATCAAAAAAATTAGCTGGGCGTGGTGGCGCGCGCCTGTAGTTCCAGCGACTTGGAAGGCTGAGGAGGAAGGATCGCCGGAGCCCAGCGGGTCGAGGTTGCGGTGGCCGGGAGCGGCCGCTGCACTCCAGTCTGGGTGACAGAGTGAGACTCCAACTCAAAAAAAAAAAATAAACAAATAAAAAAAAATAAAACCTGACTGTTATTCCTGTTATAGTCTTTGCACAAAGTTCAGTTGACTGAGGACATTTAGAGTTCCCCAAGCTGCATCAATGTGTAAAACAAACAAAGATGCAAACAAAAACTCCTGTGTGTTAATTTGTAAATATGACATCATTATGAAAGCTAATCACACTCATCACGACTAACAGAAACCTTTTATTTTAGTAATTAAAAAAGCACATAATATAAAATTAACCATGCTAACTATTTTCAAGTGTACAATTCAATTTAACAAAAACCTTTTAAATTTCATTTTTATATAAAGACTTGTTGCTAAAAGATTTCAGGCAGGCAAAAGAATTTAAAAGAGTAATATAAAAAAAAACCTACATGCCCGCCACTCAAGCTAAGAAATAAACTTTACAAATAGGATTTAATTTTGATCCATAAATCCCTCCTGGGTTATAGTCACCCCTCTCACCAGCTATAAAGGTCACTGGGGTCTTGAATTTGGTAATTATCAATTCTATGCCTATCTTTAGATTTTTATTACAGATGTGTGTACATTTGGACCTCTCACTTCTCATCTGGTATCCACTGCGATGCTTGGTTATGTGGAAGATGCCCAAATATAGTAGTACTTTAGTGTGAATGAAAGTTGCCCATAGACCATCCCGTGTCTCCAAACCATTTGTAATCTCATCACTAGTGACCCCATTCTGCAAACTTACAAAATGAAGAGTACAGCAAAGGCACATGAGTTGTCCAAGGTCACAGGACATCTCAGTTGCAGAATGTAGAAGAACATACAGTGTGGTGGGCTCACACCCTTACCTACTACCACCTGCCTATGAGGATGGCATGCTCTATCCCTTCCTAATGCCTTTATAAGTGCTCACAATAGGTAATAAATCATTATGCATTGATTTAAACAGTGCCATTTGCAAGCCTCAAAGCACTGCACAGTATTACATACATAAAGGAATCAAACCACTTTGCCAGTCACTAACGGGCAGAAGCAGCTGACTATTCGAGTGGCGTTAGCAGAACTCCTCAGTAAGCTGAAAACTAAAAGAGGGGGAGTGAGTTTCATTGACTCCTTAAAGCAGTAAGCCTTAGCTAATTGCTAAGGGAATATATAACATATCTTAGATGTTTAATGGCTTGGATATAGAGACAATCTTTTATTTGTATAAATCAATGTTTTCATTAGAAGTCTGTCTGAAACGTCACAGGTGTAATATATATTGGCCACTGAAATGAAAGACAGCTTTGAACAATGCAATAAAGGCAAAGAAACAGAAAAATCCACAGGCTCCTTTATGTATCCTTCAGTGACAGGCACCTATCAGTTTCACTAAAATGTCTCTGGATCCAAAAGAAATTCAAATGGTCAGAGACTGAGATTTTAAAACTCATTCTAAAGGTAGTAGTGTACTGGAGTCAGATGTACCAGCTCTGTAAGAGCTAATTGTTATAGTCAGGAAACTTTCAAGCAGGTCATTAAACTGTTGGTAGCTTGAAATGGACCATGATTGAATTTACACTATGGAAATTGGCAAGTGCTTCAAATCAGGGTTCTTCCCCCAACAGAGCTGGTTTCCAGCATACCACTGCTTCTGCACATCCTTTGCATGGTAGAGTTTGTGCTTTAATTTTTGCTGGATTCTGAAGTCTTTTGAATGGCCTATGGATTCATTCACAGATAGCTGAATAGAAAAACATCATTGTACCTGACAGGTAAATAATGTGAGGTGATGTCTAGCATGTTCTCCCTTTTTGAATGGTAAACTCATATTTTCCCAAAGTGTAACACAGGAAATGGCTAGCATGGAAATTGCTACTTCTAAAGGAATAAAATAAATGTATAATGAATGTTTTCACCCACGCTCAGTCAGGCTCAATAAAACACTACTTGTCTTCATGCTGGAAATCTGAAAGGGCATGTCATGTCAACACACTGACAAGTTACAGAATTATTTCTGTTCCTAAGAAAATCACCTGCACCTCAAAATCCTATCACCCCTAAGTGCCTCAAGAAGAAAAACAGCACAAATCTGTATATGTTTAGCAAATATACCTAGCCCTGCTTTTCAAATGGTAGCTATAATTTAATTATTTGTGGATGGCTCTTCCAGAATAAGAGTTGTTGTTAAAATGGTGCCTTCACATCTTTTGATTAAAAGGAATATTTTCTGTTTGATGTGAACATTGTACATGGAAATTATCCAAGGTAATTGCCCCAACTCCTTGCCAAATTACACACAAGTTGTTACTCATTTTTCTAATTTTACTTTCTTCCTAATTTTGGTTTCACTCACGTCTGTGGCTACAGAGCTCAGTGCTATACTAAGTCTGAAGATTTTCATAGAAGAAACGGGATTGGAATTGGAATATCCATCACCAAGTTTTTCACCTTTGGACATGTGTGCAAAGACAGCTGGATATCAATAATCTATTTCAACCAATTTTCCCTGTGCTTAAGAGACAGCCTGCAATGAAATTACACATTTGGGTAGCATCATAGGAATCTATTGTGATCAACTCATTATCTATGGGCACCTATGCCTAGGAGAGTTCATTTCCAGGTGGATGTGGGTGAGAGGACAGTTATGTAATAAGTTTATTGAGCATCTAATCTGCGCACAGGCACCTTGTGTGCATTCTCTCTAACTCTCATAGCATCACTGCAAGATATCATTAATGAGTCTGATTTTATAGATGAGGAAACCAAGACTCAAAGAAAGTAGATGGACCACACAGAAAGTATACGAAACAGAATTCAGATCCATGCTGGCTAGTCTCTTTTCATTATAACACCTGACTCAACACAACGCTATCTTAATTAGACCACTTAATAATATTCTTTCATCTATTCCTGCTTTCTATAAATACTCAAATGTTTCTGACATTTTACAAATTAGAATCATTAACAGTTTACACGAATAGAACAAATTTCTTTAAAACCATAAAGTGAAATCACAATTTATATTATAATCTTAAAGCAATTTGAGAATAAAAGCTTGACCGAGCTTGGTGGCTCAGCCTGTAATCCCAGCACTTTGGAAGGCCAAGGCGAGTGGATTACCTGAGCCCACGAGTTCGAGACCAGCCTGGGCAACTTGGCAAGACCTCATCTCTACAATAAAAAAAAATAGCAGGCATTGTGGTGCGCACCTGTAGTTCTAGCTACTTGGAAGACTGAGGTGGAAGGATAGCCAGAGCCCAGCAGGTCTACAATGGGGTGACCAAGAGTGTGCCACTGCACTTCAGCCTGGGCGACAGAGTGAGACTCCAACTCAAAAAAAAAAAAAAGAGAAAATAAAAGCTTTAAAATGACAAAATTATGAATTATGAAGTGTGTGCTCATGTGTTATTCTAATTCACTAATATTGAGAGTAGAAAAAGTCATTAATTCAAAATATTAAATATGAGAAATTCACATAAAAATTGAAATATGTCTTGCTATAAGTGTACTTTAAGATAAATGTATTAATCATTTTGGGGAGAAAAAGATTACTGCATACCTAAAATTCGTAATTTGGCTATTTTTACAAATTTGCAACTTACTAATGTCAATATGATTAACTTTTAACAACAAAAGGCAAGTGGGTCAAATAATATTTATTCTGTTTTACAAGTGAGGAAACTGAGGCTCAGGCAGGTAGAAAGTAGCAAGGCCAGATTTAGAATTCAGCTCTTGTGACTCCCGTCTGGTGCTTTCTCTATCATACCACACAGAACAGTGAACTTTAAAAAGTTTGAAATAGTGAAAGCACAAGAGACAAGTATAGCACTTCTAATAAAAGAATAAGGAGGCCAGGTGCAGTGGTTCACTCTTACAATCCCAGCACTCTGGGAGATTGAGGCAGGAGGATCGCTTGAGCCTAGGCAACATAGTGAGACTTCATACCTACAAAAATAGATAGATAGATAGTTGGATTGATAGCTAGCTAGCTAAAAAACAATTAGCCAGGCACAGTGGTATGCCCCTATCATCCCAGCTACTAGGGAGGCTGAAATGGAAGGATCATCTGAGCCCAGGAGATCAAGGCTATTGTGAGCTGTGATCATTCCACTGCACTCCAACCTGGGCAGCAGAGTGAAATGCCAACTCAAAAACCAAAAACCAAAAAAAGAATAAATCATTCTCGTTCAAAATGTAACATGCAAACAGAACTTTGAAAAGATAAGTATGTTATGATGGGTGGAAAGAAAATTAAGGAAAGTCTTATATCTGACACACATTGGTACCAAATGCCTGGTGAATGAAAGAGGATCAGAAAAAAATTGAAATAGAAATAGAAAGGCCTGGAAGTCTTTCTTAAGCCTGTGCTTCAAGTTCACTTAGGGCTTATTACATATGTTGCCATACATGTGCTACTATGACATGAAAAAGGCACCTGGCTAGGCCACTTTTTGAATGCAAGGGTGGAAAACACTCTTTCTCTTCATCTAATCCTTCCCCCAGGAATGCAGTTACAGTCTTTGGTATTATTTTTAGCGTAGTCTCCACCACATACTGAAAGGACAGCCACAGCCATATTCTCCTAAATTGGCCTGTAGTCACTACTGTGATTTTCAATAAAAATTGCCTGGCACATGCTAAAGTATATTTGTTAAAAGATATATTTGTTTTACAGGTTAATTTGCCAGGAGGTGCAACCTACTAATTGAAAAAAGAAATAGTAAAAACAAAACCATGTCCCCCAGCAATGAGCTGTCTTTATTATTCCTATTCTCCCTTTTACTACGACTGCCAACTTTGGATTGCTGCCATTCCTGAAAATAACCTGTAAAAAGGGGTTTTGTTACCATTAATCATGGTAATTTGCTTTTCTAGGGCATAGGCCCTTGCCATCTTTATATGAACCAAGCAAACACATCAGAAAACTTCAGTTCAATATGCCAGAATCCAATAATCAAAGATGATTAAAATTACCATTTGTTTTCCCTTTTTTAAAAAAAAGATAATTGAATTTGAGACATAAAGAACCATCTGCTACCAAATGTGTTTACCAACTTAGGTGAGTGCATACCTACTTTGGAAAACGATTGGTGATATTCTTTTTCTTTGCTATTAAGACATATGTGTTCTAGAAATTTCTGATTTATTTTACATCATTGAACAAAATAACCTGATGATTTGTTTCCTACTAATCTTAACATAAATGTCCTATGAAAAAAATGTGCTATAAGGGTACCTGCATAATGAACACTTGTATATCTAACTCTGAATCATGCGCCACATCTTTAAAATTAAAAAAAATTTTAAAAATGTGCTAAGCTAATTCTTAGTAGCCTGGTGTTTTGGTGTTCTAGCATTCCACTTGAAGGATTTTAGACTATCTGGATCTACATGATTGAAACAGCATGACTGTGTCCTGGCAGAAGCAATCTGTTCAGGCAGCTAAATGATGTGTAAATGGAAATGGCCACACAATTGATTTGACCAAGATAATCAATACTGCTTATGAAGACAGCAAAAAAAAAAAAAAAAAAAAATAGCAAGCAGTTCAGCTGGGCTACGTTCCCACTCAGTTGTGCAAGTAGATTCAATTTGCAAAGAATGTGTAAGACAGACTTGGTTCCAGAGAATCTGGGTTTCTAGGTGTATATGAAATGCCAAGTCAGCACCTGACACAGAAAAGGTGTTGAACAAATTTTGCTCCTTTTTGTTTCTCTATTCTGGTCACAGAATTTTTCAAATATTTAATTGCATTATGTGTTTTCCATTTCAAGTACCACTGCCATAAGCAGATATCGGGGACTATCAGAGTACACACAACTCAACTGGTGGGAGCAGATTAATTGGTAGTGAAGGAACATTGCCCTCTGGTTTGGCATATACTATGAGATGTAGTCATCAGCTAGCATATTTCAAAAGGTGATGCTTAGGTGGTTTTTGATTAAGAGCTTCTGTTTTGGGGCTTTTTTTTTTTTTTTTGAGTTGGAGTCTCACTCTGTCACCCAGACTGGAGTGCAGTGGCTGCTCCCGGCCACCGCAGCCTCGACCTGCTGGGCTCAGGCGATCCTTCCGCCTCAGCCTTCCTAGTAGCTGGAACTACAGGCGCGTGCTACCACACTCGGCTAATTTTTTGATTTATTGTGGAGATGAGGTCTCGCCACGTTGCCCAGGCGGGTCTCAAACCCACGGGCTCAGGCAGTCCACTCACCTCAGCCTCCCCAAGCGAGGGATTACAGGCTGAGCCACCGAGCCCGGCTGGGGCTTTTTTTTTAGATTTTTTTTTTCAGTAGGGTCTCACACTGTTGCCCAGTCTAGAGTGTAGTGGCACAATCATGGCTCACTACAGCCTCGAATTCTTAGGCTCAGGCAATCCTTCTGCCAGGCTAACTTTTTTATTTTTTGTAGAGATGAGGTCTCACTGTGTTGTCCAGACTGCTTTTGAACTACTGGGCTCATGCAATCCTCTCTCCTTGACCTCCTAAAGTGCTGGGATTATAGGCGTGAGCCAACATACTCAGCCCACTATACCATTTTTGATATTGTCCTAAAGTGTTTTCTAGTAATTAGCTGGCTAATTAGCTCATTGCTTCATGAAAGTATTATAATCCTGATATTTCATATGAGGCAGTAATGAAAAAGTTAGTAATTTGTTCCCAAACATTATTCGTTCATTCATCTAATCATTTATTTAAAAAGTATTAATCATCTCCTATTTGTAAGGCGCTACAGAGGATACAAGAGATAATCATTATCTATTCCTTAAAAAGATTGTAGTTAAGTAAGAGAATGGTGAAAAAAGTCTCAAATAAAAAGGCACAACTGCTCACCCTGATGCTGAGTAAAATACATCCCAAGTGGCGTGAATACCCCTTAGTGGCTTGGAGGATGACCCATACTATATGCCATCTCCAAGGTCAGGAGTTGGCAAACTCTTCCTGTAAAGTACCAGATAGTATACACACACACACACACACACACACATATATATAAACAGAGAGTACTTTATTTTATTTAATTTTTTGAGTTGGAGTCTCACTGTGTCACCCAGGCTGGGGTGCAGTGGCATGCTCACGGCCATTCCAGCATCGACCTGTTAGGCTCAGGTGATCTGTCTGCTTCTGTCCACCTCAGCCTTCCAAGTAGCCGGAACTACAGGCGCGCGCTACCACACCTGGCTAATTTTTGATTTATTGTAGAGATGAGGTCTCACCAGGTTGCCTGGGCTAGTCTCAAACCCGTGGGTTCAGGCAATCCACTCGCCTCGGCCTCCCAAAATGCTGGGATTACAGGCTCAGCCACTGAGTCCGGCCAAATATTTTCACCTTCATAGGCTATCTGGTCTCTATTGCAATGACTAACTTGGCTGCCACAGATAATACATCAATGAATTGGCGTGGCTGTGTCCCAATAAAACTTTATTTGTGGACACTGAAGTTTGAATTCATGTAAACTTTGCATGTCATGAAATACCACTCTTCTTTTAACTTTTTCAACCATCTAAAAAAGTAAAAACTATTCTTAACTTGTGTGCCATACAAAGAGATGGCAGGCTGAATATGGCCCACGGGACATAATTTACCAACTCCTGTCCTAGACTGAACGTGTTTTGGTGGCTTCCTTTCCTTGGAAAATTTTGCTAGTGGCCAGGAATCACAGAGACTGTAACTGCCTGCTTTGCATATAGAACACCTTTGGCCATATATATGAAGTCAACTTTTAAATTTATGACTTTCAGGGAAACCACTGTGGACTTTCTGCACACCTACAAAAACAAGTCTCTTTCTTTCTGGTGGGTTGCATCGGCCTGACGTTGCTTGTCATCCAGAAAAGGTCTATTTAGATTCCAAAAGCACAAAATCTTTATTGGTACATTAGAAGTCTTCAAGACATAACTTGAAAGTAGAAAGAGACCAAAAGAAAAGCACGGACTTCCTTTGTTTTTGGTTTGTGTTTTTTTTGGTTGCTGTTTCTTTTTTTTCTTTACTTTTTTTTTTTTTTTTAAATAAAAGGATCTTCAAGGATATTACAGAAACCCTCAGTAATATTTTAGTTAGTAATTTTTTTTTTTGAGACAGGGTCTCTGTTGTCCAGGCTGGTGTGCAGTGGCACAATATAGCTCATTGTAGCCTGACCTTTTGGGCTCAAGCGATCCTCCTGCCTGAGCCTCTTGAATAGCTGAGACTAGAAATACAAGCCACCATGCCTGGCTAATTTTTGTATTTTTTGTAGGTATGAGGTTTTGCTATGTTGTCTAGGCTGGTTTTGAACTCCTGGGCTCAAGCAATTCTCCCACCTCAGCCTCCCAAGTGCTGAGATTACAAGTGTGAGCCACTGCGCCTGGTCATATTTCCTAAGTAATTTTTGATAACCCCAAATTTAATAGCACCTTTTCAAAGCTATCATCTTATTATCCCTCAAGAGGTTCAGCTTGAGGGCAATACAGCTATTCATTGTTCAGCACCAGAGTTCTTGTTTGTGAATTGAATTGGACATTCCTTTTTAAAGATTACATCCTACTGTCCTTTGTCTCCTCTTTAAGTGAAAGACTATCAAGAGAAGTCACACATTTTGGTGCTCATATGTGATCTTTTTTCAACACAAATTCCATCAAGAATGACAATCTCACTACCCTGCCAGCTTCTCTCAACTGGAATAATTAGGTATAAGCCTAATTATCTTGTATTCAACATATTTTGCATTGAAAATAACAAACTTCGAGCCTACTATAGGAATCTCCAATATCCCTTCCAGCTCAACACTATGAAGCTATGATTTTCATAAGATTTCATTTAGATTCGCTATGCCCGATACAATAGATACATGTGGCTATTTATTTTTAAATTCAAACTGAGTAAAGTTAAACAAAATGAAAAATTTGGTTTCTCAGTCGCACTAGCCACATTTCCATGATTGCTGAAAGTTCTACTGAACCGTGCTGACCTAGACTAAAGAAATAAAAGACAACACAGTTATGATGGTCAATCTTGGTTTATTTATGTCAGCTAAGAATTATCCTGACCAGTTTGGCTCTTTATTTCTCCAGAAGTTACAGATTTTTGGAATAACAAGCATTAACAATATGTTAGTATTGGAAAGCAATGCTCTGTAATAATAGGCTGACATGTTTTTTGCTTTACACGTCTATCTCCCATGTTTAGGACCAGAAATGAGCAAAATAATTTTAATCAACTATGTTAGACACATGCCATTTTGGGGAGGTATCCAGAAACCAACCTACTTTCTTCTTTTGGGGGGAATTTCTGTGGAATAAGGTCTTATTCCTTATGATGCAGTTTGGTCAATTGGATGTTCCACCCTAGTCTAAGACACGTGAGGCCAAGAAAGGGAAGCCCGAGCCCTTTGGTGCCATGTTTGTGATGCTGTCCACTAGTGACGGTGCCTGGAGGCCAGTGATGGCAGCCTTGGTGTCCTGGCCAGACTGTTTCTGCTGCAAGCTTTCTAGGTCATCTGGAGTGACTTTGATCTCTGCCCACTTTTTTATAAGGCTGATTCCCTTTAGTCTCTGGCTAATTGCGGGGGCCTAGATATTTTAAAAATAAATTCCATTTTTCTGCTTAGGATAACAAGAATGAGCTCTTTTTTTATCCTCGTCATCAAAAATTTCCACTGAGGCATCACCTGTGTTACACTCTGTTGTTTCCACATTGTACAAGCAACTTTTACAGGTTAATCTAGTTTTTATCTGCTAAAATAAACTCAGATGCAAAGAATTTTGTTATTTGTTAATGTTGCTGTATAAGAAGTTACTTTTAAAAAAAATTTGCAATCAATATTAATTGCAAAATAAATAATGGTAGCAGCATTTAAAGAAATCTCATTTGCAAAAGGATTATTTTAGTCCATAAACAAGGGAGAATTTAAAGAGAGAAAACACATTTCAAATTTTTTTTTTTTTGAGTTGGAGTCTCACTCTGTCGCCCAGACTGGAGTGCAGTGGTCGCTCCCGGCCACCACAGCCTCGACCTGCTGGGCTCCGGTTATCCTTCCGCTTCAGCCTTCTGAGTAGTCGGAATTGCAGGCACGCACTACCATGCCTGGCTGATTTTTTGATTTATTGTAGAGATGAGGTCTCGCCAAGTTGCCCAAGTGGGTCTCGAACCCGCAGGCTCAGGCAATCCACTCGCCTCGGCCTCCCAAAGCGTGGGATTACAGGCTGAGCCACCGAGCCCGGCTACATTTCAAATTCTTAATGATATTTCCAAACTGTCCTTTGGGTTTACATATCAAAAACATTCTTTCCATTGTGAAAGATTTCTTTCTTCTAAATTTGAAAGCCTTGTTCTCTGTTATCCTTGGTTAATGCTATCATGGTAACTGGCACTATCTCTCTTCAAAACACATGAAATAATCCTAATCCGAAGGCACTCAGACGATGACCTTTTGAACTGTTGACATAGTTGGTGCAGAGATGGTGCAAATGGGAATAGCTCTGAGAGATAAGGTATGTATCACCTCAAATGATTACTTCCAAATATATAAGGAGGTGACAGTACCAGGCCTTCACAGAAGGTGTGACTGATGTTTCTCTTTTCCACTTTCTCTCTTTTTTGTTTTTTTCCTCTAACCACTGGACCACCAGGGATTTCTTTTGGTTTTCCTGGGATCTCTGGACTGAAAAATTGCTCATGGAAAAACAAGATTGGGAGGATTTCTCATGGAAAAGGGAGTTTCAGGTTTTCCTACCTTTCTGTCTTCTGGTCAGGGTTCTCCAGAGAAACAGAAGCAATAGGATATACAGAAACAAGAGGGTGTCAAAAAATGTATACACATTTTAAGAAAGGAAAAAAGGTATTAAAGTTATAATATTCAATATATACCAATAACAAAAGATGAATATAAGTCGCATTTGATTTTTGTAACTGCAAGAGGTACTCAAAGTGGTTACTATCAGCATCCAGACACTTCTGATTACGGCAAACTAAAAGCAATATGTAGATAACATCTCTCAGAATGCGTATATATGTTTTTGGCACCCATGGTATTATGAGGAATAGTCTCACATAACTATGAAGGCTGAGAAGTTCCATGGTCTGCTGTTTGCAGGGCTGGAGGCCCAGGAAAGCTAGTGGGTGTATTTCTAGTTCACACCTGAAGGCCTGAGAACAGGGGGAACCAATGGGTTAAGTTCTAACCCAAGTTCAAGGGCTCAAGAACAAGGGGCATTGATGTCCGAGGGCAAGAGAAGAAGGATGCCACAGCTCAAACAGAGAGCAAATGCACCCTTCCCTGGTCTTTTCATTCTTTTCAGGCCCTCAAAGAATTGGATGATGCCCACTTGCATTGGTGAGGGTGGTCTTTACTCAGTCTGCTGATTCAAATGCTAATTTCTACTGAAAATACTCTCATACACTCAGACATAATACTTTGCCAGCTATCTGGGCGTCCCTCAGCCCAGTCAAGTTGACACATAAAATCAGTCATCTTAAAAACAAAATTAACCGGCAAAGTTATTTTTCTTCAAACAGTAGAAGACTTTCCTGCATGTTTACCTGTTTCCGGGTAGCTATTATAGGAACAATGACTATAGGCCATCTCAGTTTTTCCTCTGACCATTAGAAAAAACAAAAAATCCAAACAATGATAGCATATGGGTAAATGTTCTCTCTCTCTCTCTCTCCACATTTCTGTATTTTATAATGAACATAAGCTCAGGTACTTACATAAGTTCTGTGTATGCATAACACAGACTCTGGGGTCAGAAAAATCACTCTATTGGGCACAGTACTGTATCACACTAACAACCCCTCTATCCAAAACCCACCAGCAAACCAGTCACTTCACCAGGTTTTTCAAAAAAGAGGCAAAATCACCATAAATGGAACAACTGCCGTTTTATGTTAGTATCCAGGGAGATAACATTTTCAGTCTGAAATCTTTTCCCTCATGATGATTCTAAGGTAATTAGAATTTTATCACAGTAGTAATTATAATATCAAGAGACTCATAGTTTGCAGGATAAGAAAATTGTTCTTTGAAAAAAATTTTTAAGAGATAGGTTCTCCCTCTGAGGCCCAGGCTGAAGTGCAGTGACACCATCATAGCTCACTGCAGCCTTGAAGGGAGCAACTGAGGTAGAGCAGAACTTGATCTAGATATTTCTATCTTGAAAACAGTGCTGGGGATCTCCCAGCTGCAAACAAAGAGTTGGCCAAGGACTGCTGAAAGAGTTTCCATCCAAGTCTCTTCACATGCCTTTGCTCTAATAAGAGTAAACACCCACTGCATTGTGTGTGCTAAGTACAACTGATTGCCATTCACAAGGAAAAGCAATCTAGAAAACCTGGTAGAAAGTGATATTGATGGGACAAGAAAACTAACTAACTTTCCAAAAAAATGAATGGTGGGAATCAGTAGGCAATTTTAAATTCAACAGATATAAAATTTAGATGCATTAGCATCTTTCTGGCTTTTATTTATCTTTTCTTGTTAATAGCTGCCAATACAATTTCAAGTTGAAACAGAATTTTTAAACCCTTTGACTCCCACTCTTTTTCTAAGTTCAGTCATAGGAACTAGCCCTTCCTAGTTTGCAGTGGGTAGAATGTTGGGGCCTGAGAAATACTTACACTTTTAGACAGAGTTGTATTTTTATCAAAATGGAAATCAATTTCATTGATAAAAGTCTGGTCCCACCAAAATGAAATTGAAACGAAACCTGAAGCCGGGCTCGGTGGCTCAGCCTGTAATCCCAGCACTTTGGGAGGCCAAGGTGAGTGGATTGCTTGAGCCTGCAGGTTCAAGACCCACCTGGGCAACTTGGTGAGACCTCATCTCTACAAAAAAAAAAAAAAAAAAAATCTGGGCGTGGTAGCACACGCCTGTAGTTCCAGCTACTTGGAAGGCTGAAGTGGAAGGATCGCTCCAGAGCCTAGCCGGTCGAGGCTGCGATGGCCGGGAGCGTGCCACTGCACTCTAGTCTGGGCAACAGAATGAGACTCCAATTGAAAAAAAAAAGAAAAAACCTGAAAGTCCCATCGGTAGGTTGAAAACACTTCCTCGAGTGCTGTTCTGAAATCCTGAGTGAAAGGCATGAATAAAGGGTTTCTATCTTTTGAAAACAGATGATCAGTGGTCACGCATCCTAAGGCTGAGTGTGAGGTACATTCACTACTAATAAGATACACTTATCTCAGTACACTGCTGCATTACAAGGACTGCTTTTTTGGAGAGATTTGCCTCTAGTTCAAAGTTGTGATGATGATAGTGGTAAAACAGTATACTTCTTGAATTCTTACTACATGCTAGGGACTTTCTAGCAACTTTGTTACATGTATTATATCATTTAGTCTCACAACATGTTGACGTGAGTACTTTTATCATCTCCCTATTAAAGGTGAGCAAACCTTTCTAAGGTCATACAGTCTGGGGTAGGGGGACATGGCCAAAGGCTACCACAGGAACAAGGTGGACTCTAAAAGCGAATGCAAAATTGAACCTTCCCCAGTTAGTCTGGAATGGCAATGGAGTGCCAGACACATAAAGACACATAGAAATTTGACCCATATACTCGAGCTGTTCAGTGACCTTGGACAAATATGCCCTAAAATTAGCTGGAAGATTCCCTGTGGGGATTTGCAAGTGTTTTTAGAATTTTCCACAAAGGCTGGTTCCAGGGGGAAGATCTGTAATTCTGCTGATGAATTCTTAGATATACTCACATTATTATATAAAATGAATGAGAAGAAAAAAATCTCATCTATCTTTGACTACCTTTGGAGGCTCCTTTGCAGGTGTCACTGCAAACCTTCAGGACAATTGAGAATTTAATCTTGAGAAAACAGGCTTTCTATAAGGTCTTTAGGACTCTATGGCCAGACAAGCCAGGGTGCATATCAGGTATATGGGTGTGTTTGTGAAAATCTACCCTCCTTCCAGTCCCTTTGTGGCATATCTTGAACAAATCTGTACATACTCTGGGTCAAGGTTGAGGCATGCTTCTGTTTATCCACCTCAAAAAAGTGCTAGTTATTATATATGCACCTTTATAATCTGATAACCGTCTCTATTCTAATTACATACAAAAACTCACAAAGGACAGTTTAGTCAGCTGGGACTATAAACTTCTTTCTTATTGGAATTGGGATAAGATTAAAACATCACCCATCGATTGGAAAATTTTCAGCGGAAATGGAGTTCACATACGACATGTATATGGTGGCCCTCAGGAGTATTATCCCATCACTAGGCAGCAGGTTTCTTCCTTAGCAGATATTAACAGACTGATTGGCAAATCATATTAAAGCACAAATACACAGAAAAGGCCTTTGTATGCGAAACAGCAAAATAAAAGTTCAGCTTGAAGTATTTAAAAAAATGACGTAAAAACAAAGTTGGTAAATGCATGATTCTGTTTAACTAAATAGTTATGTTAGTATTAGTAACAACTTCTCGCTTTCTGGACTTTTAATTATGTCTCTTGGGATGGAGAGAAGGTGAGGGCGGGGCATATAGATGTTAACGGCTTATTTGGTCGCTGTCCCTACCTTTACTGCTGTTGAACTAAAAAAAAAAAAAAAAAAAAAAAAAATCTCCACAGGCAAAAATTCTTTGCATTGCAAATAAAATACTTTTCCCCTGGTTTTTATCAGCATAGCTCCCACAAGGAACCGACAGCCGGTTTATGTCAATGAACAAGACTTATTGTTTTCAGATTTATTTTTTCTATAGCAAAAAAACCCCCCAGTTTATGTTAAACTTAAAGGCAACAAAGAACAATGAAGACTCTAATTTGGGGTTCTAGCACAATTGCTGGGTTGAATAAAGGCCATCTTGCACCCAACTATTTGTGGGAGAACACATTAATTTCGGTGCTCCCATAACTTGCTTCCCATTACGGCATGAACACAGGAACACATACACACCCATGCACCCACAGGCTTTTTGTTTCACCCAATGGGCAGATATGTTTGCTGTGTGTGTATTTCTGGTTTCCACGATCCATCCACAAAATCCAATGGGAGAGGGACTGGAGGTCAGAGGAGAGAATGTAAGAAATGAAGGGAAATTCTGAAGGACTTAGGATATTTTATCGGAAATAAGATTGAGGAGGTGATGACACTCCTCATGGAGTTGGATCTATAAAATCTTCTCTTATTTTAGTCTAACTCACCATTTCCTTTCTCCGGGAGAAAATGATGTAAGTAGAAATGTGAGGGACCCAGAGCACATTTGGGATGTTGTTGTTGTTGTTGTTTTTGTTTTCCAGAAACAAATGCTATACCTGCATCCCTCCACCCTTGCCAGGCCTAAGGGCAAGTACCTCCTGGTGGAGGGGAAAGAGTCTAGGCTGGATCTCAGGACAGCTTTGCTTCTAGCCCACCTCAAGGTTGCTACGTGGGTGCTGGCAAATCACTAAACTCCTCTGGGCCCAAGTTTCTTCATCTGAACAACGAACTTTCCAAGGGGACTGTCTGGGTCTAGTATTTCATGATTCCATGCTTTCCCCTTTGAAATTTTAGCCCCATCTTCCATAGACCAAAGATAGTCCCTTCAACCATCACCTGAAGGGACTTGAATGAACTATCTTTGGGGATTTCTTTGTCATGACCCTTTAAACCCAACTTCTGGATGGAGTCTCCTAAGAACTTCCTAACCATCAGGTCCTGAGTTCTGTGACAGTTATCTGGTATGAGTAATCTTCTCTGGGGTATTAACTAACACTGACCTGAGATAGCTCCCATGAACACTGTATTTCCACTCGTAATTCTTGGGTGCAGAATGAGGATAATGGAATTTGGGCCCCTGACTTGATGAAGTGATAATTTTAAGTGATGTCTTTCAGAATGGTACTCATCAGTCATTTGGAGAAAGCCAACATTCGGAAAGGAGCCCCGGTTTGCCCATGAGTTAGAATTGAGACAAGAAGCATAATGTACTTGAGGACAGGACTCAGTTTTAAAGCACTGGCAATAGGGCTCTCAAGAAAAACAAATCAGATATTAAAACTCTTCCTCAAGGCCAAGCTGCTACAATGACCAATGAACTGAAGGTGAGGAAGCAATTTTCTCTCCTTACCCCAGGGAAGAGGGTCTTGCTCTGGGGAACTAGGTAGGAATCATCAGCTTGAAGAAAAGGAGGTATGAGCATTGTGCATTTGCAAGAGGCATATAATTTTAAAATGCTGTTCTTTTAAATTCCCAATTTCAAGGCTCATTTTCTTCCAGCATGTGGCCAGCTCATATTTTGTAATATATCCTAACTGTGAAACTTACCGTACAACTTTTCTAGTTCTTTCTTATGTTTACCATAAAATATAAAAATGCTCTCAATCTAATTTTTCTTAATCTAATTTTGTCACAAGCAGTCATTTGACAGAAATAATATATAAGAAGTATTTTATCCAGATGGTAAAATGAACAGCCAAGCATCTACAGTTTTGGTTAGTTGTTGCTGAAATTCTTATTGTGTTGTTTCTTGAAAGATGCTTGGTAAGCTTGTCACCAATAGCATAGTGTTTTTTGGCATTCTTTGAGTCCATGTGTGATCAAAATCAAAATACCACAGAGGTGTTGTCACTGAATTCATGTGGTAAAGATGGAAAACCTCTAAGCAACGTCAGTGCCATCAAGGTTGTTCATCATCACATTTTTATGGTGTGAGCAGCCTGGGTAGAGAATTAGGCTCTGTGGCTCAGGATCTTGATTTATTATCAAGAACGTCATCATTTGGGGCTGAACTGAGAGAACCGAGCATCTGAGGGAAGAGGGGTGGTGCACTCACCTAGGATGCTCTGGAGCAGGTAATCATTCAGGTTCCTATTTTCAACCAAATTCTTCCTGCAAATTCGGCAGACTGTGAGGCCGAGTGAAGAGGAATCGGAAAAGGTGGGATTATGTTCCTCACACGCTGAGGGAATTGTAGTCTTTTAAGTCCAACTGATTCTGTGTGGGTCTGCGCCATCAAGTTTTTGCAAGAGTGAGTTCATGGAAGACCACAAACACTACCAGTTGTGAGTTCCTGTGGTCTCAGACAGGAGCAGTGGCACCCATTTGGACTCCACGGCACTGCTGCTGGTCTCAGGTTGAAATGATTTTAAGTGCCAAAAAAACCTTGTTTAGAGCAAACTCTTGCCTGTCCCTATTCAAACTTAGCAAAGAACTGGATTCTTCAACATAGTTGACAAGACATGATTTCAGGACTCCTGTGGTCTGCTCTGATGACTGTCAGATGAGACTCTGTGAGGTCTTTGCGTTCATGTTTAGCACCCAGCCTGCATTACTCAAGTTCCAGTGAGATGCCAAACTAGCGAAAAATGATGGAGGCTTTGCCTCCAATTCCTTTGTGTATTATAAAAAACTGAAATATGGATTCCTTTTATAAAATTTGAATATATTGTTCAATGTTCATGTCAGAGGAAAAAAAGTGTCCAGTTGAGGTAGAACATAATAAATACCACAACAAAATCCATATTTCTGTTTCCTATCTCTTGGGACACAAAAACCAAGCCTACCAAAATGCTTAATCCCTTTTCTAGAACTGAGGAATGACTGTTGATATTTTAGTGCAGCATATTTGTTTTAAGGATTTTTTTTTTTTTGTATTCTGACTTGTTTTAAGAAGAGGTCCGTGCTTGCATCAGAATATTGGACCTATTTTAGAAAAATGCTAAAGGCCAGAGATAAGAACTAAAGCCTAGAAATTAATTTATCACACACCCTAGTTGAGTCTCAGGAGAAATAGAAATGATTATGCTGAGTTGCAATTATTCAGTTAGTCCAGAGGAACAAACCATATGAGGCATTCTTGAAGTACAGCACAAAGCTATTGGGCTAGGTGTGGGCATTATATGTTCCCAGCTCAATATAGTTCATTAAAGATGTTTCAAGTATAGCCAAAATATAATTCAAACAAGCAGACCTACTACTTTTCATCCCATACAATAAATAATCAGGACAAAAAATAGATATAGACATTTTACCTCTCTGAAATTTGGGAAGAAGTATGCAAAGTATTCTCTACTTATAATCTAACCACCTTGTCAGGTCAGGTTTTGTTCTCTGATTTGCTGTATGAGTTGAAAAAATCATTTCTAAGTTATGGGTCTTAGGTTTTTCACATAGAAATAGACTAATTTCTAAAGGCCATGTGAATTATATATTATTACAGAAGTTGCAATAATATCAATTGCAAAGGTTTGTTCTCTCTTATTTAAAATTAAGAGAGACTAGTAGTCAGCTCTCTCTCTCTCTCTTTCTCTCTGTCTCTCTTGCTGTGTGTGTGTGTATGTGTGTGTGTGTGTGGGGGGGGGGCTCTTTTTTTTTAGTCAGAGTCTCACTCCCTTGTCCAGGCTGGAGTGCAGGGGCACAGTCATGGCCACCCCAGCGTCAACCTGCTGGGCTCCGGTGATACTTTCGCCCAAGCCCTCCAAGGAGCCAGAACTACAGGTGTGCGCTACCGCGCCCTGCTAACTTTTGATTTATTGTAGAGACGAGTTCTCAACAAGTTGCCCAGGTTGGTCTTGAACTCATGGGCTCAGGCAATCCACTCGCCTTGGCCTCCCAAAGTGCTGGGATTACAGGCTGAGCCACCAAGCCCGGCCAGACTCTTTAAGATAGTAATTTGAATGCTGGCTGGGATCAAGACTTTCTTGACCAACATTATAGTGATTGTTACATGCTACAGGTTTAGTCCATATTTTTGTTAATATACTTCACAAGAACCCCTGCATTTGGCATACACAAGCCCAGAAATTTGACAATGCTTGGAAAAAATCCAGGAGAAACCATTAATTAAACACCATAAATCAGTGTTTATACCCAGGAAAGAGTCTTTGTGGCTAATGAAGCTAATAATGATGAGTCCAAAAGATGCATATTAAGTTATCAAAAGAGACGACAAGCTGCAATTTGATAAGACCATGTCGTTTTAAGCACTGAGCCATATGAATTCCTTTTCATTCCCAGATCTAGGCTAGTTTTCTTTAGCCAAATTACTCACCAAGTGTTGGAAAAACAGTGAAACAGTAAAAATAACCATTGTAAATACGTCCTGTTTAACCAATATTTTATGTTTAAACACAGGGTTTTCATTTTTAATTAGTTAACTTGTAGAACTAGAAGGACTTGGATATCAATCTATAAGGAAACCTAAGTTCACAGACTAAGCAAGACGAGTTCTCCCCCACAGAAGGGCCTTCATCCCTTGTTGATCCTGTGCAAATGCTTTTCTCTCTGCATCTTCATGTGAACAGCTTTCTCTGATCCTTGGAGGCTCATCTAAAATGCCACTTTTCAGATACGTTTTTCCTACCTAACTCATCCAAATCATCTCTCTGTCCCTCCTCCTCTGCCCACCTCCCTTCAGTCTCCATTTTAGTATCCTACTTGTTTCCTTTATACTGACAGTCATCACCATTGAAATGACATATTTAAGTATTTTATCCTTATTTATTATAGGTCTTCCTCACTAATCTGTGGGCATCTTGAGAGCAAACTATTACATCAGCCTGTACATAGGAAGGCCCTCACACAATGCCTGGCAAATGACAGCGTCATAAGAACGATCTCTTGAGGGAATAAATACATGAATGAACATCTAGAAATTATAGGGCACTATTAAAGTTGATGATCTTCTGAACTAGAAAGCATCATGTGATCAAATTTTCTTTTGAGAGAAAATAGCTTCAGGAGGCTGGAGAAGAGAGGCCATTTAGAAAACCCGAGAAAGGTCATGAGGGCCTGAACTAAAACAGAGTAGGATAGGAATGAACAGAAAGGCCAAATATGAGGCTTTCCAAAGAGATAAATACTATATGGAATACAAACTTTCAGGTTGTAGGTTATGACCGAAAGGCAAAAGCCTAGGATGCCTATGGTGATTTATTCATCTAATAAATAATTGGAAGTATAACAGGGAGGCATAATATCTATCATCATGGAGCTTATAGTCTAGGAGAGGGGATATTAAATAAGCAATCATAAATGCAAATTGTTTTATCATAGCAGAAGTAAGGGCTATGTAGAAAAAATGGATAATTTATGGTGTTTGTCGTCACTGAGGCAGGGAATGCAGATGAAGAAGCAGATTCAGAGAAAGAGGAAGATGATAATGTCATCACTAACACAGTGTTGATAATCCTTGCTAATCCTTTCATACATGATGATAATCATGTGTGAACATGCTGTAAACACATTCCAGACATGGAAGCCACTCCTCCTGTTCCTATGTCTCCCCCATCCCTCCCACCCTCCAGAGAAAGTCTTAGACGTGGTCCCTTGAAGGAGGGCATGCGCAAGCAGCACACACATGGCTTCTGGCCCACGGCTGTGGGACCTTGCCTTTCATTTTCCTCTTTCTTCAAATCAACTGCATTGTGTGACTATATTGACTTATTTAAAAAGAAGATTAAAACATGAAAATAAAGGAACAGCCCATCAAGCTTTTTTTAAAGATGAGAAAATTAGAACACATGATTTCTAAGGTTTCATCTCACTCTGCAATCCTATGATTTTGCTGTTCAATAATTATTTGTTGGTTTTATTTGATTCTTTTGGCATGCTCAGCTGATGAGTTGCTGGGCATGCTTTGTTTATCTCTTCAGAAAAGTTGGCTCCCCCGTCTGAGCCACATGCAACAAGTGCATGGCTCAGGAGCAATTCGGAACTCTCAGATGCCAAGTGCTTGCGACAAAGGGTGTCAACTGGTGTATGCCAATCTGAAAGGTGACCGGACCCAGAAAACAAGATGAATGAATGAATTTTAAAAATCAACAAAGACCCAGTATAAAACTGAAATAGGTAGGTCCCAGTATAAAACTGAAATAGGTAGGTCTAAAAATAAAATCCTAACCCAAAATAAATATGCAAAGATGAGGATGAAAATAGATAATAGATAGGCAACAGATAGAAAAATAAATGATGACAGATAGATAGATAGACAGACAGAGAGACAGACGACAGACAAACAGGGAAAGAATAGAAGATGTATGGAGAAAAAAATACTGTTGACTAAATTGGAGAGTTTATAGTTTTAAAATGGCTAACATCTTTGCTTCTGCACGTTGTCAGCTGAGACAGATATTTTAGTAATCTTCATTTCATGATGAGAAAAAAGACTCAAAAACAGTCAAGATTGGTTGACTGATTTAAGTACATATTCAGTGCTCAATAGTGCCTGGCATAGTCAGTGGCCAACAAATGTTAGTTATTTCTAGTATGGCCACTGCTACAACCCCCTCCAGAACTGTGGATTCATTTTATTAATGGAAAAGAAATTATTAAGGAGTGAAATGAATGATTGAAAGGTATAGTAGAGAAACAATGTACCAAAAAAATCAGCTAGATGTGTCTTATAATCTGCAGTATAAGATATTAGCAATATCAGTGGCCCCATGGTAGCTACTCTCAGTAGGTTCACCTGATTGTCATGCTAATCCACCTCTCTTGCCTTTGTGTACTGTAGAAACTAGAAAATGAAATGTTTGAAATAATAGTTTCTCTACTAGTTACAAGTGGCATATGACACAATCCTAATAACTGAAACACAAGTGAAAGCTCCTGGGATAAATAGCCCCAAGTAAATTCTTTGATAATACCCTTGGGTTAGCAGCCTTGGACTGCCCACTTTCAAAGTTCTTGTAACTGAGGACAAAAAACTTCTCTCCCTTTTTTTTTCTTACTTTCAGGCAAATGCATTCCTAACTGATATAGTGTTCTACCCTGAAGCTGTTTATATCTCTTCGAAAAGGCAATAGAGGCCTGTTCAGTAACTCATGCCTATAATCCCAGCACTTTGGGAGTCCAAAGAAGGAAGGATCACTTGAGGCCAGGAGTTGGAGACCAGCCTGGGCAACACAGTAAGACCTTGTCACTACAAAAAGTAAAAAAGTAGCTGATATGGTGGCACATGCCTGTAGTCCTAGCTAGCTGCTGAGCCCAGGAGGTCGAGGTTACAGTGAGCTATGATCATGTCATTGCTTGGCAGCCTGGGCAACAGAGTGAGACTCTGTTTAAAAACAAAAAAAGTAATAGTAATATATATAAAACATAAATGGAATATAAAATTAAAGAAGGATATTAGAGATATAGATTAAATTCCTTCAAGAGTTCAGAAAAGAAGATGAACAAGAGCTAGAAAGTCAGGAAAGAAGGTAGAACTTGAAAAGTGGGTAAGTATGATTTTTGTCTACTGGAAAAAGAGAGGAAAACCACATAATGGAAGCTTGAGGTGTCAGGCATCGAGAAGAATCATTTTGATGACTGGGGCAATAAGGCAAGATATAGAGGGGAGGGCTTGGACAGCCCTCAGAAGTCAGGCCATGGAAAATTGGGGCCATCTAAGGTTTCTGAGTAGCAGAAGGCATGAGGAAAATGCAGTTTTATGATGTATAGCTTATGAGAATTTTAAAATAAAAATTTTTTAAATGTTATAACAATATACATTTAAAATTACTTTTCTTTATGAGAGAAGCACATTATGGGGATGTGTGGACAACTTTTGCCCTTCTCACTAAAAAATTCAGCTTAATGACAGGTGTGGTGGCCTATATTTGTAATCCCAGCACTTTGGGAGGCTGAGGCAGGCAGATTACTTGAGACCAGCCTGGGCAACATAGCAAGACCTCATCTCTACAAAAAAGTCCAAAAAAAAAAAAATTAGTTGGGTGTGGTGGAACATGCCTGTAGTCCCAGCTACTCAGGAGGCTGGGGTGGAAGGACCATCTAAGCCCAGGAGGTCGAGGCTGTGTTGAGCTGCGATCATGCCATTGCACTCCACCCTGGGTGACAGAGTGAGATTCCAACTCAAAAAACAAAAACAAAAACAAGCCCAAAATCAGTTTAATTCACGAGCATGCATTCATCTGTTCAACTAGTCTGAAAAGCAAATGCCATGATTAAAGCTTTGGGTAAAAATGATTTTTTGAAAGAAACTTCTTTTGTAGCCAAGAGATGCCAGGCACTGTGCAGAGACTGGTTGGATGGGTAGATTAAAGCTCAAAAGAAATTTGCATGGAAATTTGCCTGCCAGTTTACAAAGTTTTAATGCGAAACACCAAGATCACGCTTATAAAACACTGTCAACTTCTGAGAAACAGATGAGGCTCAAAATTGTTATCAATTACCTTCATTTTATTTTTTATTCTGGGAATCTTAACTGATCAGATAGCCAAGAAGACAGGCTAAAATTTCAGACACATCGATTTTCTTTTCACTCTTTTGTTTAAGAGGCAGACTCCTGGCTACAGATAACAGTGATTTAGAGATTTGGTCTCATTTTATAGGCAGCACAAATCCTGTGCTGCCCAATAACTGGAGACAGGCTAGATCATTATCTTTTAGATTTGAAGACGTATGACCAAGGGGACCTGAAAAGGGATGCAGGGCCACTACCTTGGTCTTTATGACTTTGGAAAAGCTCATGAAGGCCACACATTTGTAATCCTCCTTCCCAACTCCCCCTACCATAAATCTCCACTGCCACCACTGCTATGCCTGTTCATTCCAGAGCCGACCGTACACAAAGTGGTCAGCGAGTCAAAAGGATGCCCAGCACTCATGACTCATCATTCTCAGCCTGGCCCGGCCACTGTGTGAGCACCTTGCACAGGGTAGCAATGGCATTTGCAGAGAGAAGGGATGCTTTCTTTATTTCTTCTTCAGATGTTCTCAAGAGTATTTTTCTTTTCTTTTTTTTTTTTCTGAGTTAGAGTCTCATTCTTTGCCACTCAGGCTGGAGTGCAGTGGCACACTAACGGCCACCGTAACCTCGACCTGCTGGGCTCAGGTGATCCTTCCGCCTCAGCCTTCCAAGTAGCTGGAACTACAGATACACACCACCATGCCCGGTTAGTTTTTGTGATTTATTGTAGAGACAAGGTCTCACCAAGTTGCCCAGGCTGGTCTCGAACCCCTGGGCTCAGGCAATCCTCTCACCTTGGACTCCCAAAGTGCTAGGATTACAAGTTGAACCACTGCACCCAGCCTAAGAGTATTTTTCTAAGAGTGTTTTTCTAGGTCTGAGATGTAGACAGAAGCAGTGGTAACACCTAAAAATTCAATATTTCAGGCTGAGAGAATAGTCACATTGTTTGATTTACTACTTTTCATTTCTTTTCTACATACACATATACACACACACACACACACACACACACACACATGAATGATTGAATTGACTGAATCCTTTGGTTAAACTGATGAAGCTTCTCATTTGTGGAAAATAATTTTGTTGTAAATGAGTTTTGTGGGCCTTGTATTGGTATCGCCAATATTTCTTTTGGAATAATGACACATCCTATGGAAAATAAAGGATGAAAACACAGATTCTAGAGCCAGACAGTATTTGAATACCAGAACTGGCAGTTATTAGTGTGTGACCTCTAGGTAGATTATTTTACTTTACTGTGCTTTAGTTTAATAATCTGTAAGGAAAAATCATACTGTGCCTATCTCGTATGTTTATCATGAGGATTACATGAATTAAAATGTTTTCGTCAGGTGCGTTGACTCAAGCCCATAATCCCAGCACTTTGGGAGGCTGAGGCTAGAGGACTGCCTGAGCCTGCGGGTTCGAGACCAGTCTGAGTAACATGGTGAGATCTCATCTCTACAATAAAAATTTAAAAAATTAGCTGGGCATGGTAGTGCAAGCCTGTAGTTCTGGCCACTTGGAAGGCGGAGGCGGAAGGATCTCCAGCCCAACAGGTTGACACTGGGGTGGACCATGAGCGTGCCACTGCACTCCAGCCTGGGCAGTGGAGTGAGTCTCCAACTAAAAAAATGTTTTAGGTGCTTTTAGAAGTATCTGGAACATGTTGAAAGCTATGGAAGTTTTAGCTCTTGCTATAACTTGGTCTATTGAAATGTTCACCATTCAGCTTTTGAGCGCCCATTTTGAGTGCCCACGACAGACACTATTCTACAAACCGGGACACAAGGTAAACAGAACAGATGATAGCCTTGAACTTACAGTGCTTATGTTGTAGTGGAGGAGGTGGAAGGCAAATAAAAAAAAATGAATACACAACATCCTTTCAGAAAATGATAAATACTGTGAGGAAAATGACAAGGGTTGATGTCATAGAGGATGACTGAGCTCAGGGGCTGGCTAACCTTCAAGCAGATGGGCACAAAATCCTCTTTTATGACACTGGAGCTGAGACTTTAATCACACCTCCTGTAAGAAACACTAAGCAGTAGCAGCAAGTCCCAGTGTTCTCTTCGTCCCAGGGTCTCATGACAACAGTTTCTTCCTGCTTTCGCATTGCATTTCTGTTTTATTTTGCACAGATATTTGTAATGACAGTGAACAAAACTTTGAAAGACCAAAACACTTGAAAAGAAAAGAGCTCACCCCTGCATGCAGTTACCCCCAAATAAAGGCACCCAGAGAGAGAGAAGAACCTTCCCTGTTCCTTTTCTGACATCTCTTCCTAGTCCTAGCCAGGCAATGCAGACTTCAGACACCCATGTCCTGTCATCAGTCAACTTCAGGAAATTTTTTCAAATTGCTGCCCAATCTGCAAGGACAGGAGGTAGAGGAAATGGAAAAGTGAGAGAGGGAGGAAGTTCTGCTCCTTGGTAGATGTTGGAAATCAGGGAAAACATTGCTGCTTCTGTTTGTTCAGTCCAGGCACCTAAAATTTTGGTGTGAGGGATAAAGGCTGTTATCTTTTGGAAATGGAACAAAATTCACTAGGTTGGAATGTTAGTCTTGACTCTTATGGGAAGAATATGGTCTGAACTGTGCTTTGCAAGTGGCCAATGCTTTTTCTTTTTTTGTGATAGAATTTTTTTTTACATGGGTTTAGCTTATTTTAGTGTACAAAGTGCCCTTATACACATGATATGATAAATGTTCAATTAATCCCATTTCCCAGCTCAGAACCCTTCAAGAAGCTATTCCTAGCCCTGAAATTGTCCCTGCTCTTCCATTGGCAGATGCCTCCTCATTTTTCAAACACATTCTCCTCAGGAAGACCATCCCTGGACACCTCATCCAAGGAGGTGTGTCCGTGCACTCAATTTCCCAAGCCTGAGTTCTTTATTTACTTTGGAAAGTTTATCCCAACTTGTAAGTATTCATGTGCTTGCTTATTCCTTTTCATCTAGCCTCCTCACTTGACTACAAGCTCCACAAAAAGGCGACACTGATGTCTCTTTTATCTACAACACATACCCAAAGCTTTGCCAAGTGCTTGACACATACAAGATGCTCAATACTTGTTGAACAAAAGAATCCATGCCACAAACCTGAAAGGTGGACATTTTTACAATGAAGAAACTGAATCTCAAGGAACTGAGTGTCTTGCCTAGGGCCACACAGCTGGTATTTGGCAGAGCTCTAACAGAGCAGGGCTTCTGATGCTTGGTTTTTAGGGCTCTTTCTATTACTCACAGCATAGAAGGCAACTCACAAATGGCTGTCAACAGTGCAAAAGGGTATCCCAGGTATTTTGGGTATCCCAATGGGAGGCAGATTAAAGCACACAATGATTAGGAATCAACATCCCTGAAATCCTTATCACAGAGAAGAAGTCAGTGGTCCTGCCCACGATGTATTCAGAGAGGGCTGGGGTTGAGAAACTTCCCTACATCTCTGAGTCTCACTGGTGGAACTGTGTGGAAGTTGAACAATGCACTCCAGGGTCAGACCTCTCAGTTCTAACTCCAGTCCAATCACCTACAACCTATGCAACTTTGGGTAAGTCATACATGTCTCCACCTAGTTTCCTCATCTTCAACATGGGGGTAGTAGTCATACATACTTCATAGTGTTGATATCATTACATATTCTACCTAGACTAAAAGGAACGTGCTCAATAAGTAAATGTTGAATACATACTGAAAGAATTCATAAACATATCTCTTCTGTATGCAAAAGGCATTCTCTTAGCCAGTAGGGTGGTGATCAAGGTGAAAAATGATTAAAATTTATTTGGAATTTTTTTAGACTCTTAATCACACTGTGGTCCTTTTATGTGGACATCTACTCTGTGAGGATGATTATAATTCCCAAGCTATAAACCAAAATGCTTTATGCATTGCCTGTTTTACTTTATCCTGCGTCCCTATATTGCTAGAGTTTTGAGCAGCTACATTTTTTTTCCCCAAACTTTTTCAGCTGTTGCACACCCAGCATGATGCCTGAAGATGCAATATGTCAGGTGAAAATGAAAAACACATGTTTTTTTCAGCACTTGGTTTCAAGTATTCATGGGTTTCCAAAAAAAAAAACGCAGATTTGGGAATAAGATTTTAAAACAGACTAGACCAAGATGTAGATTTCCTGAAGTTGCTATTAGGAATAGATAAATTACCAGCTGGTATTAGAAGGGAATCCTTTGTTACTTACACAGATTGAGTGGTACTCGAGAATCAGGACAAATAAAAAAAAACTACTTCACTGAGATTTTGGTCTGAAAAAGAGAAAATTTAAGAGAAGCATGACAGCTATCATGTGAGAAGGGGCAAATGGTTTTAGTGTTAGCAAAACTAAGTCCTACGAGTGGAAACCCCAGGAAAACATAATTGGCTCCATAGAGGTAGTACTTTCTAGCAATTCAAGCTATCCAAGTAGCCGTCACATGAGTGGGGTGCTACAGAGTACAGGAACTAGTGAAACCATAGTATTATAGAATAGCTCGGGCAGAAGGGGAGCATCCATCTCTCAGGGCTGTTTGGAAGTTGTCTATTAGATGGGAAGTTTGGATTGGGAGATCTCCAAGATTCTTTCCAAAGCTGAGTCCATGTTTTCTGAATGTGCCATAGAAATCCAACCTTCCAAATTTATGCTCCTTTGTCCATCACTGGTCAAAATTCTACATTTACAGAAGCATAACCAATACTGAATCTTCTTTGACTGACGGTGAAAACTCATTATGGCAATGAGACTTTACGTGTTTATATCTCTGATGAACAAAAATTAACTTTTACAATTTATTAGAAACTGTTCCTTATACAAAGCTGAAAATGCTGTTCAGAATATCTGAATCAAGGACCATTAGAGCTTTGAAATCAAGACATACGATTCCTAAAAAGCAAAGGCTATCCCAGGAGGAGAATACTGTGTCTCTGTGTTTCAGGGGGCATTCCCAACCCTGGAAGGTCAATGAATTTTCTGAAAGCAACACAGACTGTTCAACCCCTGACTGTCCCTGCTATCTTTTGGAGCAAACTCCCTGCTGCCAGCCAGCCTGCTCAACAGTAAATACAGAGTTGTTTGTTGGCTGCCCCAGATCCTCTCTGTTCTGTCTAAAGAGGCCAGAAAGAAGAATTCAGGGACCAACAGCAGCTGAACAGATTGGCTGACCTGCACACCGGCTGCGTGATTCCAGAGCAATTCTCCAAGGGAAGGGAGGAGGTATAAGGAGGACAGGACAATAAATTAGTCATCTGGATTCCTCTACAGGACCTGCCTCTGTGTGTCCCTCTTCAGCTTCTCCTTTTTAACATACTCCTGTGAATTAATACTAGTAATCTAACATTTGTTGAGTGCTTGCTGTGTACAAAACTCTTCTCTAAGGATTTCTCATATTATTATCTCATTTAAATTCCCCAGCAGCCTGTGAGTATTTTTATTACATAATTTTTGGAGAAGTAAACTGAGGCACTATTTGGCCCAAGGTCATGCAGGTAGTAAGTGGCGAACTCATCATTTAAACAGACAGTCTGATTTTGAAGTCTGTGCTCTTAACCACTATCCCAAGTTAAGTAGGAGGAGGGGACATGGGGGCAAGGAGGCAATGGAAGCTTGGCTTAAGGTTTTGTGTGTTTGTTTTTAAAGTAGTTAAACCTATCAATATTCAATGCCTGTCTAATGATCTTTTATTTTCCCCCCACTAGACAGCACTTTATGAGTCAGGGCTGTTTTAGCTGTTTCTCAACTCAGTACAGTGCCTGGCCAATGATAGAGACTTAGTCAATGTTTGCCAAATGAGTGGGCACAGCAGAGAAAATGTCTAAAGGGATTTTTCTTGAAAAGTCATAGAAATATTATATTAAAGGTAATAATATGCAGTATATCATCTCTGACTCCTCAGATTCTACTGTGACTCTATGAGGCCACCCCTTGACCAGCCTATCGCCTGATCTCCCCGACACCCACCCATCCTCATGCAGGACATGCTGTTCTCAGAGTTCATGATTTCCTCTGCCTCAGCCCTGCTGCCACTGGCTGCTCACAGAGAAACTGCTCATTTTCTCTCCCATTGTCTCCACCTTCTCTTCCCCCTTGAAATACAGATTTCCTATGCCATGTCCCCTGGGCTCTGGAGGAACCTGTTTATTTTTCTTGAGTGCTGAAACATCTTCTGGAAGGTTTTGAGGGCAAAGTAGATTGACAGATGCTAAGCCTTCTGGGGCAGATCAGAACTATGAGAGGTGACCAGACAGGAGACGGACGATAAGCAGGCGTGGTCGGTTGCTATGGTGGCCCTGGCAGTAAGAGGTTTTCGTAAATAAACAGAGGTAAGTTCAGGAAACCTGCGCAGTCTTATCGTATGTGCTATAAATGCAGACTTCAAAAGTCTGTCTCCAGAGTCTTACAGATGAGGGATATGACAGCTACTCCTCGCTGCCATCCCCTAGAGACTGAGTTGATGTCGTTGGTCAACATCACAGTAACAGGAGGGGCTGCCTGTTAGAAAGAGAGAAATCCCCTTCACTGCCCTGGGATGTTTCCAGATCACTGGAAAGGAGAGGCATTACTGCTGTGTGGTAGTAGGCAGATTCGAAGCTTTCACATAAATTATGTCATTTAAATTGTAAACAATCCGGCAAGGCAGGCATCATCATTTCTTTCCTTTTCTTATCTTTTCTTTTTTAATTTTTAAGCATTTTTTTTAATAGAGGCAAGGTCTCACAGGGTTGTTCAGGCTGGTGTCGAACTCTGGGCTCAAGCAATCTTCTCACCTCAGCCTCCCAAAGTGCTGGGATTACAGGCATGAGCCACCATGCCCAATCCCACTGTTTCTGTTTTACAGATGAGAAACCTTAGACTCACCTCCAAACTCATACTGTAACAATAGCCCCGGCTCTTTGTACTAAGTCACATACAGATTTTGATTTCTTAAACACTCAGTATGCCAGACACTGCCATGAAAATGATTTCCGGTGATTTTTCTGAGGTTTGTTTGAGGCTGAAGAGAAGCTGAAACTTCTCAGCCATGAAAGACTTTGGACTTCACCCTCTTTCAAGGATGTGGCCAAGGGGGCCTGGGGGGTGGGGGGCCACTTCAAAAGTACAAGGAACTTCGTTCTTTTCCTTTAATCTGTGAATGATTACAACTGTATAGCAAAAAAAAAAAAAAAAAAAAAATCCCTTCCACGTTTTAAAAGACAGGACAGGTCATGGGAGCTACAATTGGCCACTTGAATGAATTTTACATATTTCTGAGTCAAGGCCTTTCAGGGTCTTGGTATTCAAATCTAAGCCAAAAGATTAATTTAGCCCAGTGTTTCTCAACCATGACCTCACTTAAAAAAAATACTCATGCCTGGGCTCCGCCCCAGAATAAATGGTTCAAACTTTCTGGGGATGGGGCCCAAGGACTGGTATTTTTTTTAAAGCTTCCAAGTGAGAGTAACAGGTAGCAAGGGATGAGCCACTCTTCAAATGAATGGTCCAAGTACCATTTTATCTAATAAAAAGAATGGAAGCTCAAGTTGTGGTGTTGAAAATTCAAGGTGATCTTACATTTTCTCCGTCAAATGCTGGCTATCAAAAATCCCAAGCCTACAACAACAAGGCAACTGTGATAGAGATTTTGGAACAGAGGCCCAGCCGCCAGGGTAGCAGACAGGGAAAGGAAGATTATGTGAACCACCATGTTAATTATGGAAAACCAGATGCCCTGGCAGAAGGCCAGGGGTGTGGCAGAACATATAGGGGTGGGGGACAGCAAAAATTTTAGGAAATTAGAAATGTTAATAACTTGGACCATCAAGGGTTGCAAGTAGATGCTGAACTGTTTCTAACTTATTGCAAGCCTTGAGAGCAAAAACAGATGAGGAAAGAAACTCCTGTATCACATTCAGGCTGCTTTTCATTTCTCCAGCTTAGGAACAGAAAGGAAATGCAGCTTTCGCGGGGGCCCCCTTCCCCAAATCTGATTAAGGGCCCCCAGTAGGCTCCCTTTCTGAACACTAGGGGGAGTAAGACATATTTTTGCATTGTTCAAGCCCTTCCACAGAGCATCAGAAAGAACTAGTACTTCCTTCTGGTTTAGACTCCCTTCTTGAATAGGCCCTTCCTTCTCTCCCTGTCTAAAGATGACAATCTATTTATATAATAACTTAGAAGAGTATGCAAAAGTTCTTTAAAAGCAATAAGATCGATACTCTTGCATCACCCCATAGTTTGAAATGGCAATAGAGGGAATGGGTTAAGAGAGCAGATGCTGGTACCAGATTTCCTGGGTTCAAATCCCAGAAACAGCACTCAGTAGCTTTCTGGCCATGAGCAGGATACCTAATGTCACAGGCTTTGGTTTTCTTGTTTGTAAAATTGGTATATTAATAGTAACGCACCTCATAGAATCGTTGGGAGGATTGATGGATTAATACTCATAAAACTTAGAACAAGTTAAAACTTAGAACAAGCCTGGCCAGCAAGTCATCAATGAGTATTAGTGATATTATTCAAGACACTATCAGGAAATTTTCATCTGAAATTTGAACTCTTTCATACTTAATAATTCGAAATATTCCATGTTAAAAAAACCCTCAAATTACAGGATTGGTAAAGCCAGTGAAGTATGTGACAAGAAGTGATATTTTAATGCAGAAATGAGTGACTTATTCTAGTGATCTATAATAAGAAGATACAAAAAATAATGAATTATACTATCTTAAATTGGTTAATACATACATTAAATGTAAAATGACATGCCCCCCCCCAATGAACTCATAAAATGAGTGTAATCTAAAGAAGAAAGACAACAATCTGTTAGGATATCATTATCATCAACTTTTCCCAGAGGATGTAAAGGAATTAGGTGAAGAAAAGGAGCATATGGTACTTAATGACAACTTACGTACTTTTTCAGTCTGATAACAGCCAAGAAGACTCTAACAGTAGTTATTTCACTAAAATGCATGTGCTTTTATAATTCCAGAAAAATGTCTGCCTCGAGAGAGATTATCCTCTATGATATGAAGTCATTTTTAACAAAACGAGCAGCCAATCAGGAAGACCTGTGTTGATTTTTCTCTACACAGAGGTTGATGGCCCATTTTCCATGGATGGAGGCCACGGAATAAACATCGCTGTATCAAACATTCCTGATGATGAGGGAGAACTCTGCTCACATGTTTTTTCATACTAGCACACATAACTTTTTTCCCCTGTGGATCTTCAGCGAGGCAAGGCAGTTGCCTTGGCTGTATGGAATTCAGCAAACAGAAATGCATGACCAGTGACCACACATTCGCATCTGGATGAGGTTTTGGCTGACTGCGCTTTGGGATTTTAACCCCAGCCACTAACAAGGATCCCCTTCTTTTTGACTATATAAGTCAACTCTGAGAGCCATGGGGTAGAGTGACTTTTTCTCTAGTTCCTTCCACGTCTACTAAGCATCAAGAGTGCAAACGGGAGAGACTGACCTTCTTGACCCCTGTACTTCCCATAGTTGGAGGTACCAAAGTCTGGCAAGAATTCACTATCCTATCGACATGTGGGGGGGAAGAGGATGAAGATGTCTGGCAGAGTGGCACAGTGGTCAAAGGCAGGGAACGGGCCTGGGCCTGGCTTGAATCCAACTCTTCATGTACCTTCCCTGCAACTTAGATTCAGTTACTTAATTAAGTTCCCTAAGCCTCATTTCCTCATCTGTAGAATGGGGGTAATAATAGTCTCTGCCTTATAATGTAGCCATGGGAATTAAATGAAACGTTGCTTATAAAATTCTTTATCCTACACTGTAATTTAAAATCCTCACAAACATTCTATGAGGTTGACAGTATCGTACTGATTTTGCTGATGGGAAACTGAGGCTCAGAGACATATAACTGGAGAAGTCACTTAGCCCATAAGTGGAGGAACTTGGGCATGAACCCAGGACTGCCTGACTCTAAAGCTGGTTCTCTAGATACTCACTGACTCATATCACAGAATCCCAGAAATTTAGGACTAGGGACTCTCAGATTATCTGGGCCAGTCCTTCCTTTTGTAGAGGAGGAATACAACTAGTAGAAATTCAGCGATTAGGCCAAACTAATTTAAAGTAAACTCGGGCCAGGCTCGGTGGCTCAGCCTGTAATCCTGAGCTTTGGGAGGCTGAAGTGAGTGGATTGCCTGAGCCCGCGGGTTCGAGACCTGCCTGGGCAACTTGGCGAGACCTCATCTCTACAATAAATCAAAAATTAGCCAGGCGTGGTAGTGTGCGCCTGTAGTTCCAGCTACTTGG
>CAUYQG010069473.1:0-18282 GCA_963574415.1 Tarsius wallacei
TGGCACACTCCTGGTCACCACAGCCTTGACCTGCTGGGCAAGGAGATTCTTCCACCTCTGCTTTCCAAGTAGCTGGAACTACAGGCATATGCTACCATGCCCAGCTAATTTTTCTTGATTTATTGTAGGGATGAGGTCTCATCAAGTTTCCTAGGTTTGTCTCAAACCCCTGGGCTCAGGCAATCTTCTCACCTCAGCCTCCCCAAGTGCTGGGATTATAGGAGTGAGCCACTGTGCCCGCCCTTTAAAGGCCCTTTCTAAGGACTCCGAAGAACAAGTTATTAACAAAGGTAGTAGAAGAAAAGTTAGTTTGTCTAAGCCAAAAAACTACCTTTGGACCCCAAATACGAGATAGAACATAATGAAGTTCATAGAGAAATGTTTCTCAATCTTCTTTTCATTATCACCTTCAGTCTCTGAACCTGTTTTCGATCAATATTAATCCCACAGATATACTGTGTATCTATTTATGTGCTGTGACCCTTTGGCTAGTCACAAACCATCGTTTAAGAAGTTTTTACCCTGCCTTCCCCCAAACCAATTTTTGCCAGAGGCAAGATTGCCCCCATTGAGGCAATGGTGTGACATTATTCTATATTATATTTGAAAATCACAAAAGAGCCGTATGAAATTTAAAGACATGAAGAATAGTCAATATAGCTATATATTTTTGTATGAGTGTATATTTTTATATGATTTTTTAAGCAAAAATTTTAATAAATGTGTATAATACCTTAATTTACAAATCTCTGGGATTAGATTTTTTTCCTCTATAAAAAAATCCTGCTCTACGGGCTCGAAATCTGAAATTTATATGTAAAACATGTGACACTCCTAGTCCCAATTTTATACTGGCAAAATTATTAAATTCATAAAGTTACTTCCCAAAACCTCTTCTACCTGCATTCTTTTGTTTCCTGGTTGGGAAGCCTTCCCCAAACTTCAGACATTCAGCATCCTTTATTTTTGTTATGCTGAGAATGCTCTGATGTTAGCCATTCATTCCTGTGACTGATCTATTATATATGAATATAAATTAGTTTGTCTCTGTTAGAGAAGTCGTATTTTAAACTGCTTATTTATAATTATGAAACACTGTGTTCCATAGCTAAGAGATTTCAGTTCACACGTAGACTATGGGGAATAGGGGGGAGCCCCTGAAGAAATTCTTGGCTTTCTCTTGCTCGGATTCTTTAGTGAGACAGGAGCCTGGACTTCTGATGTCTTATCACAGAGCCGCTAGCACTGGGGAAGCTTGTCTCCTTTCTATGTTGGCTGCTTTCAGCGTCTGGAGCCTGTCATGCCCTGGCATGCTCCCTTTCCCCCAAACAGCTCAATCCTCATCTCCGGTTTTCATTTTAGCCATATTATTCTTTACCCTGAGTCCTCAGAAATTTATTTATTTAGTTGTTTGGTTATTTTTGAGTCAGAGACTCATTCCGAAACCCTGGCTGGAGTGCAGTGGCACACTCACGGCCACCGCAGCCTCAACCTGCTGGGCTCAGGCGAGTCTTCTGCTTCAGCCTTCCATGTAGCTGGAACGAAAGGTGTGCACCACCACGCCTGGCTTATTTATTTATTTATTTATTTATTGTAGAGATGAGGTCTCACTATGTTGCCCAGGCTGATCTTGAACCCATGGGCTCAGACCAGTCTCTTGCCTCTGTCTCTCAAATTGCTGGGATTACAGGCGTGAGCCCCCACACCTGGCTATTTATTTTTCAACATCTTTTCTCTCTGTTTGATTTTTGGAGCTACATAGAAACTTCCACGAGGGCAGAGGCCACACCTGTCTTGTTCGCTGCTGTAGCCACAGCACTTGCAACGTACCTGGGATATAGATGCTCAAGAAATAGACCTGTTATAAATACTCAATAACATATTTTACACTAACATCTCTTACCTGCTATTTGGAATCTATCCATTTCCTTTTCTATTATTTTAGATTCTGGTAATGAAATTTGATAGTGTAATTAGAAGTCATTCTTCTAATGGGGACATTAAGAGATATGTAAGCATCTCTATATGTGATTAACAGTTAGGAGAAAGTATATAAATAATTATAAATTAGGAGCAAGCACTTAAAACATGAGGTTAGGACATCAAAGTAAAATGAGCTATAAGTCACTAAATAAACGAAAGCTGTGCAAACTCATGAGTCCGGTGAGTTGTCCTTATGTATTATACATATATATTTTGAGTCAGAGTCTCACTCTGTCATGCAGGTTGAAGTGCAGTGGCACACTCATGGCCACTGCAACCTCGACCTGCTGGGCCCAGGCGATCCTTCCGCCTCAGCCTTCTAAGTAGCTGGAACTATAGGCATGGGCCACCACACCCGGATCATTTTTATGATTTATTGTAGAGATGAGGTCTTACCAAGTTACCCAGGCTGGTTTTGAACCCCTGGGCTCAGGCAGTCAACTCGCCTCCGCCTCCCAAAGTAGTGGGATTACAGGCATGAGCCACCATGCCCAACTTATTTTTAAAACGTCAAAATCAATACAAATTACTAATTAGTCTTTCTCAAATATCTTAGAGGTGTAGAAAAATTAGAAACCAATTCAAATATCTTTTTGTAAACAGGAAAGATCGAACCTTTAATCCATCTTCTGTTTAGTTAATAACACCTTGAGTGCTTTAATAACTATGAGAATGGCTTCATTGGAAAAACATTGTCAGGCTAATTTATATTGTGACATTAACAAGACCTAGTATAATGTGCTTATCAGTAGAGCCGGGAAATACTGTCCAGCACACATAACTTTCTTTTTTTTCAGTCAGAGTTTCACTCTGTCGCCCAGACTGGAATGCAGTGGCACGTGCATGACCACTGCAGGCTTGACATGCTGGGCTCACCTTCAGAATAACTGGAACCACAGACATGCACCAACATGCCTGGCTAATTTTTTGATTTATTGTAGAGATGAGGTCTCACCAAGTTGCCCAGGCTGGTCTCGAACCCCTGGGCTCAGGTAGTTCTCTCGCCTCTACCTCTCAAAGTGCTAGAATTACAAACAACTTTCTAGTTAATGCACAGCTATGTGAATTATTGTAACCAGAAAGTGATTATCAGCTGAGGAGGTAGCAGCTGGAGGTGAGTGGAGGAAGATCTGGGTGATATAATAGAAAGATATATATTTTATATTCATATAAGTGGCTCCATGGTAGATATAGTGCCTAGGTGTTGATGCAGAAATTTGAAATGAGTTTGGCAAAATAAAAGAAAAGAAATGAAATAGTCAAAACCAAGCAATTACATTCATTTTAGGAAAGAACAGGATGGTACCTTAAAGAAAAATAAACAAGCAAATCATATAGTAGATTTTTGATCATTTCATTATATTTGTTGCTGTATCAACCAGTATTTAGAACATTGTACAATATGAAGCAAAGGATTAATAAATATTTGCTGAATGAATAAATGAATGAAATACAAGATGGGTAAGCACTATGTGCCATTAGGGTAAAAGTGAAATTATTTCCAAGGGGATGGTGATGAGTAATGAGCAAACTGTTAGAAAAAACTTTTTGGACAAATGATTTATGAGCATATGTCAAAGTTTTATTTCTGTCTTATATATAAAGGGTTTCCAATAGGTCGATACGAACGTTCATTCTTGGGGACATTTGATAAGAAAACTGAATGGTTAGATATTGTTAGACTAGATAAAAAATGAGGGTTCAAGATCACTAGACTCATGACTGACCGCTGACAATTAACTGGATGCCTAGGTAGCTGGTTTCCAAGAACAAGTCTATCCCAGTTAAAGTTAATCAGAAAATTGCTCAAGCATTTCATCAAGAATTTTAATTTTTTCACAGAAGGAGATTGTGAATTCTACCTTGCAAGTAGGTTCTGTCCCAGATCAAGTTGGAAGCATTTTTTAAAAAATACACATTCAGTTTTTTGAATCTTTGTAGATCTGTCTTAAGGAAAGTTCCATCCATCTCATTTGGTTTTTGCATTCAAGTCATTGAATTTGTTACCTGTTCATCAACTTTTTAGATTTCCTCACTTGTACTGTATATCCACAGTCAGTTATCAGCAACATTTGTATAAACACTGATAATACTTTGAATTGTTTTTCTACATCAGAGAATATTTTCAAAGCACAATCTAAACTAACAGTTTCAGTTTTATCTGTTTTCTATAGTTTATAAACCTAGGTTTCTATATTTTGTATGTTCTGTTCTATTTAGCTTTTTTTTTTTTTTTGAGTCCGGCAACTTTAAGGATTTTACAAAGCCCCCACAAAGAAGTTAACTCGGCCTTAGAGATTGTTCAGTATCATATGGCAGTGAACTTGCTGACCACACAAGATAGTTTCACTGGGTTAATAAACATTTCTTGCTGTACCTTTTAAAATAAAACATGCTCACCAGTGCGGTGGCTCATGCCTGTGATCCTAGCACTTTGGGAGGCCAAAGTGAAAGGATTGCCAGAGTCCAGGGGTTCGAGACCAGCCTGGACAACTTGGCGAGACCTTATATCTACAATAAATAAAAAAAATTAGCCAGGGGTGGTAGTGTGCCTCTGCAGTTCTAGCTACTTGGAAGGCTGAAGCGGAAGGATCACCTGAGCCCAGCAGATTGAGGCTGCGGTAGCCATGAGCATGCCACTGCACTCAAGCCTGGGCAACAGAGTGAGGCTCCTACTCAAAAAAAAAATCCTTAAAGTTAGACGTATTGAATTTATCTTCATCAGATTTTGCTATAGTATTTATAACTGTGGCATTCTTATTTTCTTGAGGACCCTCTTTTCCCCCTAAGATTCTTGTCTTTTGAGAAAGTTATATTCTTTATTGCCTGAAACGTTGAGATTCTGAAGGCCATAGAGGCGATACCAAGATATCCCGGGAGGACGTTGAATGTACTGCTACCATTTATAAAGTGTAGCATTAGTACCTCAATAGTGGGATTGTCAAAATAAATTCATCTCTAAATGTTGCAGTTTAGGCTTGGTCAATTATATCCTGGTAGGAAGGAAGACATATTCTTAATGAGCTTATGCAAGTTCCTACATTACCAGGAATAGTAAAACGTACTATAATGACTGCATTCTGTGTAGTTTTATGGACCAGACAAACCTATGGATGTCATATTTTCTACAGAATCATAGACTCCATGTTAGCTTTTATTGTTTTCATTGCTTTTAAATTTGTATTGCTTTTAAGTATAGTTAAAATAAGTAAAGTTTATTTAGGTAATATTTAATGGCAACTCGTGTTTTTCTAAGTTTGCCTCTTTATATTTCAGTTACTAAAAGAATTATTTTATGTTCTCCTTGGTATTCACTAACTTGTAGTCAAAGCTTTTTCTATTATCATTTTCATACAGGATGTTTTCCTTCGTGGTAATAGATACTGGACATTTTAAGAGTCCCAGAATTCTAAAGAGTGTGCTTGCTGGACCCTGAACATTTGCCATAATACTATAAGAAAGGGATTGGCAGTAGCCAGAAACTGTCAGGGAAGGTGGAGGGCACATAACATCGATCGAGGTGACTGACCTCAAACCAGGCGAAGTGGGGACCAAAGGGAGGCCCAAATTTTACCTGTACGATGACCGCTTGTCTACCTAATCCTGAATGGTACCCCATATCTTTAAAATAAAATAAAATAAACATACAAAAATAAATAAATAGAGCATGCTTGTGTTGTGTAGTATTCAGGAACGTAATCCCTCACCCCCTAAAATGGGTTTCTGACACATACGGTATTATTTAATAATATACCAAACAGAGATTTGAATTTTAATGTAGCTGCAGGCATAACCAATCATCAGAGATGTTAAGTTGGAAGTCTTTCAGTTTTAAAAAAGATACCCTACAAAGGCATTGAAATCACTTGTTAAATGAATTGTTTGAGATACTCTAAGAAGAAAAACAGGGGCTTTATTAAGTAGCTTTCAAAAAAATAAAAACATCAGTGGTAGGATAGCTTTGCATCAATTAACTCTCAAGCAGATGACAATTACAAACTCTGGACAAAATATAAAACCCACCTACTTGAAGGCATGGGAGAACAACCAAAAACAAGTGGGAACTGACCCTTGAGAGGAAGAGACTACACTGGGTGAGATTTGAATTAGGCTTTTCTCCTGCAACTATTGCCCAGTCCATATGGCTGAAGGCTGCTAAATCTCAAACCCAAAACTGCAGCCTTACTGACTGGAAAAGTCAGAAGGTAAAATTTGAACCTTCTGCAGTGGATGGAAAGTGAAGAGGAAATCCTGAGGAAAAAGAGGTCACGTAAAGGAAGAGCCCAAAATCTATACAGAAACACTTTCTAAATCTTTGCCTCATCTCAGAAATGCTCACAGGAGGTGAGTTGGGCTCCCTGGAGCCTAACTAAAAACAACAGCTGGAAGGCTGAAACACCAGAGCAGACGTTTTAGCTGCTTCCCACCTTAGGGAAGACAGAGGCTGAAGTTTGAGTCAACAAATGTAATGGACTGCTAGAATTAAAATCAATGCTTTTCATAAGGGAATAACAGATTTCAGAGCTTCCATAACATAACAACCAGACTATCCAGTATAAAATCCAATTATTAGACATAAGAATATACAGGAAAATGTAACCCATTGTTAAGACAAAGAAGAGGTGATGGAAATTAACTCCAAGATGATCCAAATGTTAGAATTAGCAGATAATTTTTAAATTGCTATAATGTGAAAAGAAATTTATATTGCCATAATGAATTAGCAGATGACAACACTTAGCAAAGAAGTGAAAACTCAAAAAAACTCCAAAAAACAGCAAAATAGAAATTCCATAATAAAAAAATCCACTGGATGAGCTTAACAGCAAATTGCAGATAACAAAGTAAGGAGCAGAGAACTCAAACATATATTAATAGAAATTATACACAGTAACCTGAAGAAGAGAGAGACAAATTATTGAAGAAAACTGAATGGAGCTACAGTGACATTTGACAATATCAAAAGTATAACAATGTCCTAGTAGGAGAAGGGAAAGAAAGAACATTGAGAAAAAAAGAAAATTAATTGTCTTGAATTATAATTTTTATTACTATTTAAAATGGTGCAATCACTGTTCAGATTAAAAACTTATCAGAGAAATGTGATATTTATAATTTCATGTTGCAACGTTGCCTAAAACTTAAAACCATTAAAGAATCAGACACTAGTTATAATTAAGTGTTGTTGAACATATCTGTATGCTTAAACTTTTTGTGTAAATAATGATCAACTACCCAGCCTATGAGACAAATATAAGGAAATTAGTACCTTCTGGTTAAATAGGCGTCCTATCAAAGAACGTACAGGATGAACCAGAATACATGGATTAATTGCACAAACTAAAATATATTTGAACAGATTTGTTGAGATATAATTTACATATGTTGATTGCTTGTACTAAAAACAACACAGTGACTTTTAAGATAATTACAGAATTGTGTAACCATCACCATAATCTAATTTTGAAACATTTTCATCACCTCAGAAAGAAACCTCTACCCATTAGCTCTCACTCCCCACTCTTTACTCCCCCACCAAATCCTTCACTTCTCCACCCAAGGTTTTTTTGTTTTGTTTTTTTTGAATTGGAGTCTCACTCTGTGCCCAGGCTGTAGTGCAATGGCACGTTCACAGCCACTGCAACCTGGACCTGCTGGTCTCAGGCAATCCTCTCACCTCTGCCTCCCAAAGTGCTGGGATTACAGGAGTGAACCACTGTGCTGGAACAAAGTACTATTAAAGTACTAGTAAATTTCTTTACATGTTGGATTAAATATAGAAAGAAATATAGTTAAGAAATATAGAAAGAGCTGCTGAAAGCTAACCAAATAGCTTCTTGCATACTTTTTATTTCTTAGTGACATATATATCATCCACCAGCTCCAAACTTCCTGTTTGTGCATTTTTTTCTGTTTTTGTTGTGTGTCCAAGGCAAGATTTTACAGAGTCCCTTATACTAGACGTATATAAATGCTATTACCTTCTGTCTAGAAAATGTGAATTCCATGTATTTGAAAGACTTTACAGTCTTGTTAGTTTCTCTCTGGAAAGAGGTCCAAGAACTTTTGAAAAGTAAAACATCTTTCCTTGAAAACTTTCAGGCACTACTTAGTTGTCCAAGGTGGAACTACTATCTTGGTTGTAGATTTATTTTGGTCTATTTAGAGCTATTCTTTTATTTCACTGTCAGCCACACCTGACAGAAATTTCCTTTAATTATTTCTGTTCATACCCTGTGAGGTTACTCAGGCAGATTTCCCCTTCTCTCTTCATTTGCAAGTGACTCCATTTTTTAAAATTATTTTTTATTTTAAAGATGTGGGGTACAATTCAGTGTTAGGTATACAAATGTTCATTATACAGGTACCCTTGTTGATGAGGGGTGAACCCCCCCACCCCACAGATTCCCACTTGTTTAATGAGGTGTTTTCCTAGAACACATGACAAATCCCTCTGACCGTCAAGCCTTCATTCTTAGAGGTGTCCCACACTCAAAGGACTCACTGTCCCCAAAAAGGGAACACTGTAAATAACCACTTATTGTCACAGGCAAATGGACAGTAAACCTGTGAACCAATTCCTATAGTACACAGTTTGAACTGTTAGACCAATGCAGTACAGATGCAAATACATACAGACACAAACCCATGGCAGGCAAAACCCAAAATAACCTAAGACTCCCGTGAATACAGTCAAATATTAATTTTCACAAAGTTAAACATGCCTCTTAAACAGATATGGAATGAACATGTCAGAGATTTATTTAACTCATAAAGGAAGGAGGCAGCAGGATGGCAAAACTGGTTTAAAGAATATTCAAGGAATTATTTTTAAAAATAATGTTAGAAGGCTGGGCACAGTGGGTCATGCTTGTAATCCCAGCATTTTGAAACACTGAGGTGAGAGGACTGCCTGAGCCCAGGGGTTCGAGATCAGCCTGGGCAAATTGGTGAAACTTTGTCTCTATAACAAATCAAGAAAAGTTGGCCAGGCATGGTGGCATGCGCCTGTAGTCCCAGCTACTTGGAAGGCTGAGGCAGAAGGATCACCTGAGCCCAGCAGATCAAGGCTGCGGTGACCATGAGTATGCCGCTGTATTCCAGCCTGGGCAACAGAGTGAGATTCCGACTCAAAAACAAATAAATAAATACAAATAAAAAATAATGTTAGAATGACATTGCTAAGTTAGATATAAAACTAGATAATGTCCTTCAGGAAAATAAATATCATCATGTTTTAAGTTTTCTACTCAACAAAAATCTATAAATCTAGAATTTAATCAGTAGTAATCAGCAAGTCAAAACTGGGTGGATTTTCCTAACTAATTGTTGAGTGAACCAGTTAAATAAGTCTTCATTATTACATAGAAGGGTTATCCTGCTCTCACTCTGCCTCATTTCATTACCTTTTGAACAATGCATATTTGCTCATCGTAAACTTTCTTTTTAAGGGCTTTTTGATTGTTTCTCAGTAACCTAATAGACATTTAAACATGGATTACGTCAAGTACAAAACATCGGACAGAAACTTTGGGTTTTATAGTTCTCCTTTACATCTCTCAGATATCAAAATACTGCTTTAATTTTGCCCCAGGGGAACACTCCTGTTTTAACTCCAACCCCAAGTTCAACCAATTCTGAGGGCCCACACAGTTTTCCAAGCTCTCAACTTAAATGGCAAGCTATCTCAAGCCCAGTAGAACCAGAGTCCTTTCAAACGGCCATTAGACTTTGACCTTCAAGTGCTCAAATTGTCATATATCAGCAAAAACAAAAAAACCCAAGGTTCAGGAAGAGAAACACAATGGATCTCAATAGCATTAATGCCATGAAGGACCTTGATCCAGAGGCTGCCAACCGCCCTGCTTCCCTTGAAGAGAATAAGTCTCCATGAGACTTTTAAGAACAATCACAACAGGCTGTGACCCGTGTAATTTGGGTCTGCAACCTGCTTTTTTTTTATATGGCCCACTGGCTGAGATTTGTTTTTACATTAATAAAGATTGTTTGATTTTTGTTTTTTTTTAAGAATATGCAACAGTGTGGTAGTGCGCATCTGTAGTTCCAGCTACTTGGAAGGCTGAGGCAGAAGGATCACCGGAGCCCTGCAGGTTGATGCTGGGGTGGCCATGAATGTGCCACTGCACTCCAGCCTGGGTGACAGAGTGAGACTCCAACAACAACAACAAAAAGAATATGCAGCATAGACTACACATGACCTGTAAAACCTAAGTATCTACTACCTCTCCCTTTATAGAAAAAAGGTTACTGATCCCTGTATTTAAAAAGTAATGACAAATAGTTTACCTGTTCATAACAAACTCCAGTAGGAAACAATCTTTAGTAGGCTAATTCAGAGACTTGCCCTCGGTAGGGGCATTTTATAACAAAAGAGAATTGGTTAGAAAATCATTAGATTTGACATTAAAAGAAAGTGATACTTGGTTAAAGGTCACTAAACTCTTGGCTAATAGCTGGTCAACTGTGTGGGCGGTAACTAACTTCCCAGAATAAGTCTCAGTGTCACTAAGGTTCATGAAAATTAATTCCTTAAGCATTTTATCAGGAACACTCATTTCTTTCTGAGAAGTGGTTATAAGTAATATCATACAAACAGATTTGGGATGATTTTTCTCTTTCATGGCAATGTAGTATGTATGTACATATATAATTTTTTTTTTTTTGAGTTGAAGTCTCACTCTATTGCCCAGGCTGGAGTGCAGTGGCATGCTCGTGGCCACCACAGCCTCGACCTGCTGAGTTCAGGTGATTCTTCCATCTCAGCCTTCCAAGTAGTTGGAACCACAGGCAAGTGCCACCACGCCCAGCTAATTTTTAAAAATTTATTGTAGAGATGAGGTCTTGCCAAGTTGCCCAGACTGGTCTTGAACCCCTGGACTCAAGCAGTCCTCTTGCCTCAGCCTCCCAAAGTGATGGGATTATTGGCATGAGCTACCACACTCAGGTTTTTTGTTTTCTTTTTTTTTTTTTTTTTTTTTTTGAGTTGGAGTCCCACTTGATCGCCCAGACTGGAGTGCAGTGGTCACTCCCAGCCACCGCAGCCTCGACCTGCTGGGCTCCGGCAATCCTTCTGCCTCAGCCTTCCGAGTAGCCAGAACTACAGGCGCGCGCTACCACGCCCGGCTAATTTTTTTTTTATTTATTGTAGAGATGAGGTTTCGCCTGCCCAGGAGGGTCTCGAACACGTGGGCTCAGGCAATTCACTCACCTCAGCCTCCCAAGGCGTGGGATTACAGGCTGAGCCACCGAGCCCGGCTAGTAGTATTCTTAAAAAGCATACACTGGAGTGCAGTAAAAGAAAAGTGAAAGAATGGATATGGCCACACAGGCCTTATTCCAAAAGAAAAGTTGTACATCTCTTCTGAAAAGAGAAAAAAATTTAACCTGTGGCATAAGGATTTCAGTGGTTAAAAAGAATTTTCAGACATTAAGTAATTTGCCTTTGTACAAATTTTTGTAGAGGCTGGATCTTTGGGATATCTTAAAAACAGAACAGAATTGGGCTTTTGTCATGGGTTGAGTGTGGTCTTGTCTGACTTGTTAACCAGATGACTTTTTGCGATCAACCTTGTGCTTATAATTTGAGACCACACTGCATGCAGACCACGTGATCTACTAACCTTTGAGGAGATTAAAAAATAGCACTGTCCTTAAGGACTTACTAGGTGATAGTGGGGGTAGAATAAACACATATAGTATACAAGTGGCAAAAATATGGAGTGGCGTTATCAAAGGAGAACAGGGAAATATTTCCAAGTATTTAAATAATATCTGGAAAGAGACACAATTAAAAATTTAGTTCATAAAGCAAAGACCCAGAGCAGGGAAGGGAGCTACCCATATCTGAGGGAGGAGAGGTCCAAGCAGAAGGGACAGCAAATATAAATGTGTACCCCAGCCATGATGGAGGAACAGCAGGCAGGACAGGGTAGGTGTAGGGCACTGAGCAACGGAGAGGCCAGTACTTAAGAGAGGGTGCTGTAGGCTCATGGAGAGTCTTCTGCCTCTGCTGAGTAAGATGGGGTGCCATTAGAGAGTTTTGAGCAAATGAGAGTCCATCTGACTTGAGCTTTTAAAGAATCATTCTTGCTGTGGCACAGAGCAGTGCTTAGCCAACTTTTTGCTCTTAGGGCCTTTGTACTCTTAAGAAATTATTGAAGACCCCAAAGAGCTTTAAATGGGTTATATCTATAGATATTTACCATTCTAAAAAACTTAAAACTGATATTTCTTTATTAATTTAAAATAACAATAATAATGCCAGTGCTTGTTAACATAAAAAATGTTTTTATGACAATAACTATATTTCCTGCAACAAATAAAAAGAGTGAAAAGATGGCAGTATTTTAAGTCTTTGCAAATCTGTTTAATGCCTGACATTCATTCTGTTCACTATCTTATATCATGTAGCTTCTAGCAGACTTCACTGTGCACTCACCAGAAAAGGAGTTTAAAAGGCAACTCATAACCGGGCGCAGTGGCTCATGCCTGTAATCCCAGCTGTTTGGGAGGCAGAGGTGAGAGTATTGCCTGGGTCCAGGGGCTCAAGATCAGCCTGGGCAACATGGTGAGACCTTGTCTCTACAATAAGTCAAAAAATTAGCTGGGCGTGGTAACACATGCCTATAGTTCCAGCTACTTGGAAGGCTGAGACAGAAGGATAGCCTGAGCCCAGCAGGTCAAGGCTGTGGTGGTTGTGAGCCTGGGCGACAGAATGAGACACCAACTAAAAAAAAAAAAAAAAATGTCCAGCCTTCTGGTAAAAATAATTTTGACCTCACTGATTCTCCAAAAAGGCATACTTTGAGAAACAATGGTGGAGAAGAGGCTAGGAGACAAGGATGGAAGAAACCAAATGAGACATGCTGGTGCCTTGGGTTATGATATAGAGGTAGGGAGGACTAGTTAGACTAGTTAGAGCCTAGATTTTTTTTTTTTTTTTTTTGAGTTGGAGTCCCACTCAATTGCCCAGACTGGAGTGCAGTGGCCGCTTCCAGCCACCGCAGCCTCGACCCGCTGGGCTCCGGCGATCCTTCCGCCTCAGCCTTCCGAGCAGCCGGAATTACAGGCGCACACTACCACGCCCGGCTAATTTTTTTGATTTATTGTAGAGATGAGGTCTCGCCTGCCCAGGCGGGTCTCGAACCCGCGGACTCAGGCAATCCACTCACTTCAGCCTCCCAAGGCGCGGGATTACAGGCTGAGCCACCGAGCCCGGCTTAGATCCTAGATATTTTTAAAGGTTAAGGCTACAAGCTTTACTGACAGAATAGACCTGAATTGAATAGAAGTCAAAGTTGACTGCAAGATTTTGAACCAGTAGACCTGCAAAGATAGATTCCCTATTTACTGAAATATGAAAGATTGCGGGAACAGCAGGTTAGGGGTGAAAGGAAGAATTGTTTTGGACTTGTTAATTTTGATCCAGCAATTCCACTATTATTCACAATAGAAAAGACAAGGAATCAGCCTAAGTGTCCATCAACAGATGACTGGATAAAGAAAATGCGGTGTATGTACACAAGGTAATACTATTCAACTATAAAAAAAATAACAAAATCATGTCTTTTGCAGCAACATGGATGGAACTAGAGGTCATTAACTTAAGTAAAACAACTCAGAAGCATAAAGACAAACATTGCATGTTCTCACTCCTAAGTGGGAGCTCAATAGTACACATGGGCATAGAATGTGGAGTGATAGACAGCCCAGACTGCAGTGTGGTGGGGTGGGAGGGGATGGATGATGAAAAATTACTCAGTGGGTACAATGTACATTATTCAACTGATGGATACACTAAAAGCCTAGACTTCACCACTACACAATATATCCATGTAACAAAATTGCACTTGAATCCTTTAAACTTACAGATTTTTTTAAAAGTCGATTAAACATCCAGTTGGAAATGTCAAGTCAGCAGCTGGATATTTAGGTCTGCAATTCAGGAGGGGAATTTTTATTACCTTTATAGCCTACAGTATTTTTCTTAGGCAAGAATGCATAAAAGTAAAATTTCTGTGTGATTCTGTGTCTGAAACACACAAATTTGTTCTACCCTCAAATATGAAAGTGGGTTTCGTTGGGTATTGAACTCTAATCATTTAAACTACTTTCACTAAGAATTTAAAGACTTTTTACCACTATCTTCTAGCATCCAGTATTGTTACTGAAAGGTCTAATGCTGATCTGAGTTTGGTTTCTTCTTGTGTGCCCTCTCGCCCTCTGTTCATTCCTCCCACCGATCCAAAGAAGCTTTTAGCATCTTCTTTTTTATCTCTGATGACCTGAAACTTCATGATGGTGTGGGTGTTTATTAACTCATTATGCCAGATAATTTACTCAGCCTTTTTAAATAATAAGTCTCATATCCTGCAGTTTTGGAAAATTTTCTCACACTTTTTTCCTGATAATTTCTCCACTCATTTTCTCCTTTCACTTTTTATGAAGTTCCTGTTTTTCAGATATTGGATCTGGAGTCTGTGTATTTATTTTTTCCCATTTGCCTTTATATTCTGTTTCATCAACATTATAATCTAACCCTTATGTTGATTTTTAAATATTTATTTATTTATTTATTTATTTATTTATTTATTGAGTTGGAGTCTCACTCTGTCACCCAGGCTGAAGTGCAGTGACAAGTTCACCGCCACTGCAGCCTCGTCCCACTGGGCTCAGGTGATCCTTCCACCTCAGCCTTCCAAGTAGCTGGAACCACAGGCATGTGCCACCACATCAGGTTAATTTTTTTTTTTTTTAATTGTAGAGACGAGGTCTCACTATGTTGCGCAGGCTGGTTTCGAATCCCTGTGATCAAGCAATCCTCTCACCTCCATGTCCCAAAGTGCTAGGATTATAGGTTTGAGCCACTGTGCCTGGCTAAAATCTTATTTTAAATTTCCCAGCTTTTCCCGATGTGTTTATTTTATGAATACAATAGCTTCTGCTAGTTGTCTGAGGATATTACTTGTAGTTTGGAGGTTTTGCTTTTGGTTTTTCTGTGTGTTTATTTGTGCCTTTGATCGTGTGTTTGTCTGATTTATATCTGTCTTTCAGGCTAGAGGCACTCCCTAAATATGAAACTTGTCAATAACTGTGTCTTTGTATGTCTTAGTCCGTTTTGCGCTCTATGACAGAATACCACAGACTGGGCAATATATAATGAATAGAGATTTTTTGGCTCACAGTTCCAATATTAAGACACTGGTATCTGGCGAGAGCCTTCTAGTTGTGTCATTATATGGCAGAAGGCATCACATGATGAAAGGGCAAAGAGACGGTTAGAGAAAGCAAGAGCAAGAGAGGATAAACCCACTTCTGAGATAATGACATTAATCCATTCATGAGGGCAGAGCCTTCACGACCTAAACATCTCTTTAAAATCTTACCTCGTAATACTGTTACAATGGCAATTCAATTTTAACTGAATTTTGGAGGGGACAGTTGCTTTTGAGCATCATGTTTAGATTCTGCAACATTTCAGATTTTGGATTTTTCTCATTTGGGATGCTCAACCTGTAGTAATGACATCCTAGTGAAAGTCATACAACAAAAAGGCCACTTATGATCGAATCACTCTATTGTGAAGACCTTCAGTGGACAAATTTCACAATTCACACAGAACTCCCAAACACATTTCTATGCTTCGCTATTAAATATGATGCTATGGTTTGATTTATTATAGAAATGAGGTCTCACCAAGTTGCCCAGGCTGGTCTCCAGCCCCTGGACTCAGGCAGTCCTCTCCCCTCCACCTCCCAAAGTGCTGGGATTACAGGCATGAGCCACTACACCTGGTCTAATATCTTTAACTTTTAAAAAGCACATGAATTTTGTCCCTGACTCTATATCCTTCTTGGTTTCAACGTGACATTTTCTTTTAATCCAAAATCTTTGAGTAAAGTCAGCATGCCAGGAAAATGTGTCATGTGTTTCTATGCATCTTATGACTTCGTGTCCTCCCTCTGTCCCCAAGATACATCTATTCCAGTGTGAGAAGCACTGCCCCAAGTGACTAAGGAGTTACATGATGAGCTCAAATTCAGTCAGAGAAATTCTCCACCTCCTGTCTCCACACTCCTCCACACAATGGTGACTGAAACAAGAAAGGATGTTTATTTCTTACTCTTTCATAATAGTCTTTACATAATCCTGTGGGTCTGCAATGTTGAGAACTTGGCCTTCTTACATCTTGGTGTTTCACCATTGCTAATATGTATCCCTCGCTTGCCTGACTGAAGATGATTAGCACTGTGCCTACATCCCATCTCAAGTGGGGAGGAGGGAATGTGGAGGGCAAGCATTTTTCTTTAGGACACAATTTAGAGTTGAATATATCTTTTCTGTTTATATTCCATTGACTAGGATTAAGTCACATGGCCACACCTGCCTGCAAAGGAGCTGGAACATGTAGTTATTTGTTATTATGTAAAAAGCAGAGGCAACATCTTGGGAGACAAGCAGCTGTGCCTCTCATTGTGATGCTCCTATCTTACAACTGGGGCACAAAGAGAATAGGGCGGTAGTAGTAGCTCGCAACAAAGATTCAAAGTCAGGGCTCTTTCAGTGACCTCTCCTGGAGATGATATGACTCAGTTTCCAGGCAGTCTTTCTTCAGGGAACATGTGGGTCTGACAGATTGCAGCTGGTTTTTTCAGCCTCAGCTGCTGACCATCCTGTAGACTCCAGAAAGGCAACTGTGTTTCTGGATGGCAGTGGTCAGAGGAGCAGTCTGTCCATAAGCTGGTGGTCTTCACACCAGCAGGTCAACTCACCTGTAAGTTGTGGAGTAGGGATGGACTCTTGTTCTTGAGGACCTACCTGTTCATCGACTTTGTCATTATTGGTCTTAGCTATTGAGACTTCCTTAAAACTTTGGGTTATGCTCCAGAAATGTTAGGTGCTGAGTGAGTTCCAAGAGCCACATAGCCTGTGAGGAATTTGCTAGAACTGCACATCTGTGACATCTGGATTCCCAGGTATCTAATTCAAGAATTCTGGCAGATTGGCATTTCATGGAGTTTTGTGTCTATATATCCATGCAACAAGGACAGGTAACACATGGAATTAGAGATGGTTGGCTCGGAGAAACTGGCCTATCTTGAGGCAAAGGAAAAATTAGCAAATGTTTTAAAGAGGACACCACAATTTGGGGTACAATAGGTATATTGTTATGAATAGTATGTATAGTGGAGCATACAATAAATTGGATTTTTCAGAATCCAGAAGATTCTTAATATTTTCTTAATTAAATAATGAACTTCATAATTGTCACATTTACTGCCAGGTACTTTTCTAAGTGTGCATAACTTAAAGAGGTTGAATAACCTGCCCATGGTCACTAGCTAATAGCCATAGAGTTAGATTTCAAACTGAGGTCTTTCTGGCTATAAAACTTACGTTGTAACCACTTCATTATATGATTCAAAATGATGAGATGACTTACATTTATTTTTATTTTTTTAGATTAATGTGGCTGCTTATGACTAAATTTAGAGTTCTGGGAATGCAGATGGTTCTTTGAGGCAATATATACATCTCAGGTAATAACAAGGGTATTTTTGTTGACATATGGTTTTGGACTAAGGCCTTCATATCACTCTAAATGTACAAAACAACCATAGTCAGTTGATGGAGAAGAGAATTTGTACAAATTGCCTGTATGTTTGGTATGAAAATGCTATTAATATGTTGTTTGTATCACAAGTAGAAGCATATGACATCTTTATAAATGGTTTGCCTAACTATAGTAGTGGGCCCAGGAAGTAGTGGTCATTGAGGGTTTAGAAGATACTTAGTATGATGACAGTCTGCTTCTGCAAAATTTTCAGGGGACTGATTCTTTGGTAGAAGGGAAAAAATAATTAGACCAGAACTGGGCCCATGTGCAAAGGACTGTATCAATTAGGATTTTCTATATTATAAGGAAAACAAAAATATTGTAGGTGAGGCATTAAGATATGTTATCAATGTTAAGCAGCAGATATATTTCCAGAGGATCTCAGAAACATAAATGTGTGTCAGGGAGTAACTTTGCATTTACTCAGCTGGACTGTGGTCTTATTTTAACTGAAATATATCATGCTTTCAAAAAGTCCCTTTGTGCCACATCCAAACAAGAGCAGAACAGATCCCTTCTACGGAGAAGCCACAAATCTTGAAAACAGTGGTTTTCCTTGAGATTCTTTGGCCACACTACTGTTTGGTTTAACTAGCATTTCTGGTAATGGAGTTGCTTGAGTCTCAGAATTAATTTGCTTTGAATTTTTATGTTTCTGCCAG
>CAUYQG010069475.1:0-13993 GCA_963574415.1 Tarsius wallacei
CGGGCTCGGTGGCTCAGCCTGTAATCCCGCGCCTTGGGAGGCTGAGGTGAGTGGATTGCCTGAGCCCGCGGGTTCGAGACCCGCCTGGGCAAGCAAGACCTCATCTCTACAATAAATCAAAAAATTAGCCGGGCGTGGTAGCGCGCGTCTGTAGTTCCAGCTGCTTGGAAGGCTGAGGCGGAAGGATCGCCGGAGCCCAGGAGGTCGAGGCTGCAGTGGCCGGGATCGGCCACTGCACTCCAGTCTGGGTGACAGAGTGAGACTCCAACTCAAAAAATAAAAATTAAAATTAAAAAATTTTTAAAAAATGGCAGATCTATAAAATTTCAATATTTTAAAACCTGAAGTGTGTATGTATATATATAAAATATATCAATGTAAACATGGAGAGGCATATAGGTATGTATGTATGCATGTTGTACTTATGTATTTATATATGTGTGTATATACACATAGGATATATGTATGAATCTGAATGGGAGGGGTTTCACTTGTTGACAATTCTTGCCTTGAAGATGAGTGCTCTGAGACTGTAATTATCTCACCTGTGAAAACTGAAGAGCATCTTTGCATAGAATACTTCTGCATAAGCAACCTGAGGAGAGAGTGACAGAATTAACAGGGTCCATTCTCTTAAAATGAACGTTAGCACCTCAGCCATTTAACCAAAACAGAAGTAAGCGGACAATTTCCTTTGACACACACATTGTTTTTTGTTCTGTAAGTTTAAATTACAATGGCATGTTATTTTCCTTATAAAATTTTTCTAGAAAAATGTAAATTGGCAACCAAAGACACAATACAAAAGTAGCACAAAAAATGCTTCGGAAACTTCTCTAAAGATTTATAAGAAAAAAATATGAAAACAAAAAACAAGTAGCTGCAAGAGTCACTTTTTCTGGCACAAGCAATATTTTCACAGCAGTCTCTTTTTATAGGAAGCTACGAGCTTTTGACAGGCTCATTTCCACCAGTCTGTGTCCAAGTAAGTCATTTGTCACATCTGAGTGCATATATTTTGTTCTGGACCTATAAACCCCAGGCAAGGTTCACTTTCTTTTTTATTGAAGTTCTTCCCCACTGGATTTTTTTCCTTTTCCTGCAAAGTAATTTCATACTGCTGGTGGTGCCAGCAACAATATATTAAAAGTCAAATTTATGTCAACATCTGTAGATCGACTATCAGATGTTGCTATTAACACTGACATCAAAATCATTAAGAAATTTCCATCATGTAAATTAATTATCAGAATTGTATTGGCATGAATACATAATGACATTATTCATGCAAATAATTAAAAATATGCTTCCTGAAAACAAATTATAATAATGGAATAAAATGTCATTAGTGCGGCTTCTTGACAATCCATTAGGCTTGGTTGTAAGCACGCAAGTCTTCCAGATTATCATAAAGTAAGGAAACAAAATGAGGGCATGTTGTCAATGTCATCAGCACCAAACTGGGGACTCTTTGTGAGGACAAAACAGCGTGGGCAGGATCACTGTGAGGCCCAGGTAGCCCCACTAAGGCCACCTCTTTACTTTACATTATCTCCACAATTTGTGTTGAAAAGATGGGTTATTTTATTGTTGCCAATTTCAAGTCTCAAAGGACCTCTCACATTAAAAGGTTGCAGTTATTAAAACACGGGTGTTATTAGAGAACACAGCAGAAAAAAAATAATTAACCTGAGTTCTCACAGGTTGTATCTCGCCACCCTACAAAAATATAATTACTATCCATCAGTGAGTACAGAAGAGAGTGTGATTACGAAGTTCACAGATGTCTGCAAACTTTCCCCAAAAGAGATAGACATAGCAATGATGGGATGTAGCTTCCTCTGGGGAAAAAATATCTAACCCTGCTGAATTAACATGGTTAACCACTTGCACAACAGAGCACTTAGTTCGGTGGCAGTTCCTGTGAATGGATAATATTTAAAACAGGCTAAATTAGCAGTAAGCAAAGAAACCAACACCACACAGAGTAAGTAGAGCCTATTTACGCTTCTCCCTCTTGGGCAAATTCTTTCAAAGTATCTTTGTTTACAGAGAAACTGTGGAGTTCCATCTAAATCTACCTGTAAGTTGGGACTCTGATTCAGGGAAAACCAGTAAACATTCACAAACATGAGTTTAAATGACATAAAATCATCATAGAAAAGCAGAAGATATAGCCAATGAAAATATATAGTATTGCCAGGCACAGTGGCTTACACCTGTAATTCCATAACTTTGAGAGGCTGAGGTGAGAGGACTGCCTGAGGTCAGGGGATCGAGACCAGCCTGGGCAACATGGTGAGACCTCGTCTCTACAATAAATCAAAAAATAAGCCAGGCATGGTAGCACACACCTGTAGTTCCAGCTGCTTGAAAGGCTGAGGTGGAAGGATTGCCTGAGCCCAGCAGGTCGAGGCTGTGGTAGCCGTGAGTGTGCAATTGCACTCCAGCCTGGGTGACAGAATGAAACTCCAACTCAAAAAACCCCCCAAAATGTATAGTGTTATCAGCAAAAAGTTACAACTGTCGATGGAGAAAAAGAAAGTTGTATCTGTTCCCTAGGAAGGTGCTTTTTTGGGAACTAGGGAGCTAATGCTTAATAGAGTTTGCTTAATGGGGCATCAAAGTTTTCATCACTGCTTGGAAATCCAGATTCTACTGTTGCCAATCTGTCAACAGAAAGATCAAACTTCACACTGCATTAATAAGACCATGTATTACAGCATCTCATTGATAATACTTGGTGTGTTGCAAGTACTATTTTTGCAAAGCCCTTGCTTGTACATAATTCACAGAAAGTATTCCAAGGTAAGAGTAACACAATTTATAGAACAAAACTGATAAGTCACTTAAATGACTGCCTTTCATACCTTGTCTTCAGAAGGCCCATCCAAAAAACCACAAGTGGGAGTTGTGCAAACTAAGCATGAATGAACAAAAGACTCAAATTTCTTCTTAGGAAGGGAAGAGACAGGCCAAGCCTGTTGGCTATGTTCTCTAGGGAGGCCATCTCTGGAAGTTAGACATATTTTTATTCAGCAAATGCTTAATGAAGAAAAAAAATTGTATCTTGTTCAGAACTGAGAAATCTATTCTCACACCACAGAGTCACAAGAGTTGCAAGAATAAGACTATGAAAACCTTGAAAAAATTGAAGCACTAATGATGTTGACACATGCTAATTTAGGAATTAGAATGATTTTCCCAAGAAGGTATCTCCAACCAAAAATTACTATGCATTAAATTTTCCGGAAAAAAATGAACTCTTTCTAAAATACAAAGTCTTTCCATACTACATGCAATACTAACTATATTCTGTCTTTTAAGATAATCAGTTTTAAGATAATCTAGGAATACACACAGACACATACGCACACACGCACTCGCGCGTGCTCGCACGCAATTTGTCCTTACTCTTAGTGGGCATTATTTTTAGTTTGAGCAAAAAAAGTAAACGACTTATTATTATATCATGACCCGAAATCCTACAAGGTCACCAGTCCTGGGTAACATTCCATTTTTCAAGACTGAAGGTCAGGTTTTCCTGGTAAAGGAAAACTGTTTCTCTCTCCGTTCCCAAAATTCTCTATCGCTCTGCTCCCAAAATTGTCTACTCTCCACCTGCAGAGTTGGAATGACAAGTCTGTGATGAGTGTGAGCCATGAATAGGTTTGTTCAGCTAACTCCTAAGGAGGTGGACGTCAGCATCCACATTCCACAACAGGCATGAGGATGAGGACCATGCTGAGCTCCACGAGAGAGCAGACAAGGGACCAGCACAAAAAATAACAGAGCAGATTCATTCCCGTCTACGTCGAACATCAGGAGTCCACCGAGAGCAAACCATCCAAGGGAAAGCCCAGTTCTAACGTCATACAACAGACATAACAGGACATCTGGCCCTGGGCCAAATCTGCAGAGAAGTCCCTCCAGCGCAAGAGTAGGAAGAGCCAAAGCAAGCCCAGTCTTCAGGCAGCAGGACAGACAGACAGAGAGATAGCAGACAACAGGGAACTGGCCTCCATCAGGCAGAGGGTCAGCCAGGCCTGCAAGCAGGGCTCAGGGCCCTGAACAAGGATGGAGAAGCCCTGGGCCCACATAGGATTAAGTCAAAGGGAATAGGCAGCACTTGGGCCACACAGGGATATAGAAAATGAATGCAGGGCAGGGGAAGGTCCTGGGCTTCTAAAGCCTTCACAGGCAGACGAAGGCCAAGTCCATTTGCTGTAAAATCTGCTGGGACAGAGGCCTGGAGTGCTGGCAGCCTGGTCTCCATTTGCTAGCTGGAGCAGAGGCGCATCGAAGCCACACACAGCAGACTGTCCCTGCTCGCACTGGGAATTGAGCTAGAGCAGGAGTGACAGCTGATAAGTTTGGGTTTGTGTGACAAATCTCTACAGGCCCAATAATTAATCCTTGGCCATTTGCCTGAGAATGAGATGATGTCCACTAGGAGAGTGGCTCCTAGTAACTGGCATGTTGTCTCAGAAGGACGCCCCCCAGGGCGCAATACTCTGAGAATGTAGAATGCTCACTTAACCTGACCAGCCAACTGTCTTCTTTCCATAAACACATCACTCCTTTTAAAATACTAGGGTAACTATTTACAGGGATCCCTGATGGAAGGCTCTCTGAGGCAGCCTTCATTCAAACAGACCAAAACTTCAACTTATTCACTCCTAGCTGCCCTTCTTCACCAAGAATATACTTAGCCCTGGATTGAACAGATGCAGATACTTAGGTAAAAATAAATTATGAAAGCCCTTAGATAAAAATAAATGTTTGAGAAATTACAATGATGACAGTCACCCAAGTTCCCACCAGTACAATTAATAAATATTATATTTAGTCTTATTTACTTTTAGGTTCTTTTTCCTTTGTGCGTGCTTAAAAAATGAATTAGTGATATATTCACATAGCCTCCTCTTCAAAATAATAATTAAAAAATTACAGATAAAGGTAAACCCCTGTGACTCACCAGTCCTATTCCTCTACCTATTATCCAGAGGCAAGTACTGTATGCCTTAACAATGAGTCTTTCCAGATTATTCTTGAGCCCCTGAATTTAGGCAAACCCAATCTCAAATTTGGTTGCACCATAATCAAACTGCTATGAACTTCTCCTCATCCTGCCTCTGTCTTCCTCAGCCTTGTACCTCCTCCTAAAATTGTCACTCGTTTGTCTTATTGCCCACACACATCCTTTGGTTCTTCTGACAGGACAGCATGACTATTTGTTATAAAACTCCAGTTAATTATTTACAGCATTTCTCTACATTACCCTTGGTTTAATAAAATAATCTTTCAGTGCTTTTTTAAGTTAGGATGAGTTTCCATCCTTTGTATATATATCTGGAATATGGGAATATACATATGTCCTATATATATATAAAATATACACATATTTTATATATATATATATAATATGCACACCCCACATATGAACTCACGCATATGTGCATCTGCTAAGATGAATGCTACAAAACTACCAATAGCCAATCATTTTTTACCTATAAAATAGAAATTTCAGAAGATGCAAAATATATTATTTTTCTTCTCTTCCTCCTCCATCACCACCACATTTCTTGAGGATAATCATATCTCAGTTTAAGAGAAGATTTCTGACACTTTAGAATCACCATGTCCAAATTCCCAAATTTTAAATACCTAGAGAGCAAATCTTACTGGCACAGCTTCAATCACTGATGAGGGACTGGGATTAGAGTCTATCACCTTGGCTGCTGACAGCGACTTTCTGAGAAAAATGTGTGTGTGCTCACGTGAGTGCATGCATGGGTGTATTCGGGTATGGGAGTGTGTGAGTGTGTGGAAGGGGTGGAGGGACTTCCAGGGTCAGTTCTCTGAGAAAAATGGTTGGGTCATGGATTGCAACTCCAAGGCAGAGTAAATCATAGTATACTTACTGCCTCCACGAAATACCCAGACCCTGACAGGAACCTAATAAAAATTAATTCAATGATGAAAATGTTTCGATTCAGGTATTACCCCATTGAACCATTTGATGGCTGCATGTAACCTTGCGTTTGATTATCACCAACCCAAATACCTCCCAAGAATCTCCATGCCAGGAGGATAAAGTCCAAATCCCTAAGCCCGCTATATGAGACTTTGTTCAATCTGCCCACACTCCCACCTACCTAACTAACCTGATCTCCCATCACTCCCCAAATTAGGCCCTTCTGCCTAGCCAGCTGTTCTAATTTCCCTAGACATATCTCAGTGCCAAGTCTATGCAGATGCTGTTCACTCCCTCCTTCAAACAGGAAATGCCTTCTTTCTTCTCATCAGTGCCTCCAGTTCTAAGTTTCAATGAAAACCCTTCACATCTATAGACTATCAGCAACAATGCCTGCTTCACAAATGCTGTAGGGATCCGTCAAGATAATATGCATAAAGCATTTAGCACAGTACCTAGACCTTAGTACTTGCTCAGTGATAACTGCAATTGACATCATTGTATTATTATTATCTAACAATCTGTTGTTATTTTCTCACCATTTCTGAGACAGTCTTAAAGCCTGGACTGCCTTTGATGCTAGAGGGTACTGCCTGGCATTGTTACGAGCTGTTGTACAACTGTGTGTTGTGTGTGTTGCAGCCTCCTGAAAGCCTGTGTTCTCCCGAAGAGTGGGATTATGCACTGTGTGTCTCACTCCCTAACACACCCTGGCCAAAGCAGGTGCTGAAAGGAGAATGAGTGGGGAAAAAAAAAGATCGAATGAGTTAATAATTTTGGAAAACCAGATTTTGCACAATTTTATGAAGAAAACACGAAATGGCAAATAAGACAAATTCCTAATGGTAGAAGAAGAATACACATGAATAGCAGCTTAAGCAGAGAACATTGCCATTTGTTTTCCCAGAGTATCTTTTATTCAAAATGTTACCAGACGTTACCTGAAAAGAGTTAGTTGTACCAAGGACAAATGACTCAATTAAATATTTTAGTCACATTTTATAATGGACCTGAGACTTTCCTGAGTGTCTTTTTGTCAGGCTGAGACCCAACAAATGATCAGTAGGCAAGGAACCAGTGGTGCAGGAAATTCACAGTATAAAACAAGCCTCAGAGTTTAACCAGACAACATGATCAATGCAGAATCTAGGAGAGCCTCTTGTAACTCAATGTCCCCGCGACTTGAAGAGATGATAACACGAGACTCCAGGAAGCAGCCTCAGAGAGGTTCGCTCAGTCTACCGGGGCTTCCTGGATGAATGCCTTATTTCTGGGGCACCAGAGAATTGGAATTGATTTAAGTAGCGCTGTTATTGTTCTGCAAGGAACCTGAGGGGCAAATTCATTCTGGATTAATCCTCACACAGGCAACATCTACACATGTCACTACCAAAAGACATATTTAGTACATTCATCTGGGAAAATATTAAAGTTTGAAATATTTTTGCTAGTCTTGTAAAAGACTGAGCTAGTTATTTAGTTCTGAATTCCCTACCACTGATTGCAAGAAAGCAGTAATAAGAGATTAGTTTTCTAACCACCAGTGCCTTCCCCCTTCCCATCTCTCTGGAAATATTAGTCAACTAAACTACCATAAGCAAGAAAATAGAGAAGAGAAACAAGGAACTCTCTTGAATATTTGTATTCAGCAGAGTGAGATTTATGCATGAGATGCAAATTACTATGTGTTATTTACACGTCTGAGGAAAAACAAATCTTGAATGTAAATGTTTAGAGGGCATATTATTTTTAAATATGAAAGTAGTAAAAATTATTAGAGCATTTGCAACTCCTACTCTGTTAAAGAGACATTCAAATGAGTTTTTAAAAGAACTTTTATCAGAATTACAGAAACTATACCAAACAAAGCATCAGAAAAATAGAAAGCATAAAATATCTGGCTGCTTCTGCTTCTACAAACACTTTAGAATAATTAGTTGCATTTTCCAGTGATTGTAAGATCAGTCCTCTCTCTATAAACACTTTGTTATTGATTAAGCATCAAACATGGAACATTCATCCATTTATTTTCAAGTCCTCTTTATTTCTGTAAGAATTCAAACAAATGGGCATTTTATTATTTAGCTACCTTAGTCTGATCATTTTTATAGTCCTAATTTTTTTTTTAATGAAACACTTTGAGAACATAAAGATCTGTCAGCCCAATTCTCTGCCCCACTAATAGTTTATTTGGAAAATTATGCTAAAAAATAAGCTGTGTTCAGGGCAAGGTAGAGTTTACTCACAGACAACAGGATAATTGTATTCAGACTACACTTACGAGCCAGCCTCTAAATGTTTACATATACCATTTCACTTAATTCTCACAACCACATCAAGTGGGTACTGTTGTTACAGTTGTTGTGCAGGTGAGGAAACTGAGACTCTAGAAGGTAATAGGATTTCCAAGATTGCGCAGCTGGTTATTGGTGGAACCAGGGTTTGATACAATTCTATGCCTACAGCTGCAATTCAAGAGCCTGAGATTTAACATGTTGCCATGGGGATAGGAAGGAAAAAAGCGCCAGGGCATTTTTACAAGTTCCTTATGAAGCACATATGGCCAGGCACTCTGTTGAACACCTTAAGTAGTACTATCTCATTAAATCTTCCCAACTGCCCAGTGAAGCTGAGCTGATCTGGTAGGTGAGGATCTCAGGCCTTTTCAAAGTCATAAACTTAGAAGTTGGTAATCTTCTAATGCCAAGCCCATGTTTTTAACTACGATGCCTTTCCCCAATTATTTTCTTTTAAATTAAAGCAAACAGCCTCAATTTATGGATGAGAGACCAATTAGCCAGAAGATGAATAAATTGGATAAATCCACGTCTGCAAAAAAACACTAGTTTGAATAAGGGCTGCCTCACTCATACAGGTGCCACTCTTTTTCAAAGACAGGCTTTTTATGACTTCTTTTTAAACAGCATTATTGAGGTATTGAGTCTATTGATAAATAAACAAAAAAACACACATGTTTCAATTTCCTGCTTTGATAAGTTTTGACTTATGCATGAACCCCATAAAACCATCCCTGTCACCAAAACAGGGCCTTGGGGGGTGAAGAGGTCATGAGGGCTCCATCCTCATGAATGGCCTTAGTGCCCTGAGAAAGTGTTTTATCCCCTTTCACACTGTGAGGACACATCAAGAAGTCACTGTCTTTGAAGCAGACACAGAGCCCTCAGCAGACAGTTTCAGAATGGTGAGCAGTAGACTTCTGTTGTTTACAATTGACCCAGTCTAAGCTATTTAGTTATAGCTGCCGGAATAGACTGAGACACATATGATCTTTTTGTGAGTGCTGTTTTTTATTTAGTATAACATCTTCAAGGTTCATCCATGTTGTAACATGTGTCATAATTTCCTTCCTTTCTAGGGCTGGACCACATCCCACTGTGTATGTACCACGTCTTGCTCATCCACTCATCTGTAGATGTCTCATGATTTGTTATCATCTCTTCCTCTTACTCCTCACTTTTCCCCTTCCTCTTTTCACTCCTGTCTCCAGGCAACTAAACTGTTTTCTTTCACAACAGATTCGTTTGCATTTCCTAGAATGCTGTATTAATGAAATCATACTCTTTTAGTTGACTTCTTCTGCTCAGCATAATTATTTGAAATCCGTGTTGTACCAAGAGTTCGTTTCCTCTCATTGTTGAAAAGTATTCTATTGTAGAGATGCACCACAACTTGGTTCCTGGTTTTGTAGTATTACAAATATATCTGCTATAAACATTGGTGTTCAAGTCTCTGTATGGATATAAACCTTTATTTCTCTTAGATAAATACCTATGAGTAAAATGGCTGAGTCATATGGACATCCTATGTTTAACTATTTAAGAGATTGTGAAATTGTTTTCAATGAGGTTGCACCATTTTGAATTCCCTCCAGCTGGCTGAGTATAGAGTTCCAATTCCTCCACATTCTTCACAATGTCAGTTTTTAACTTTAGTCATTTTTACTAGATATATCGTGAAAGTGAATAGATCATTGTGGTTTTAATTTGCCTTTCTCTAACCACTAATGCGGTTGAGTATCTTTTGTGTGCTTACTTACCATCACTATATTTCCTTTGATAAAGCATCTATTCAAATATTTTGCCCACTTTTTGGCCAGACTCACACCTATAGTCCTAACACTTTGGGAGACCAAGGTAGGAGGATTGCTTGAACCCCGAAGTTCAAAACCAGCCCAGGCAACATAGTGAGACCTTGTCTCTAAAGAAAGTCGAAAAATTAGTCAAGCATGGAGCTACATACCTGTAGTAACAGTTCCTTAGGAACTTGAGGCAGAAGGATCAGAGCCCAGGAGGTTGAGGCTGCGGGAGCCACCATGATCTTACCACTGTACTCCAGTCTGGGAGACAGGGTGAGACCCCAACTCAAAACACACACACACAAAGGAAAAAAAATTGCTCACTTTTTAAATTGGATTGATTGTTTTCTTATTATTGAGTTTTGATAGTTCTTAATATATCCTAGGTATGAATGTTTTATTAGATATAAGCCTTATGAATAATTTCTCTCTGTGTGGGGCTTATCTACTTATTCTCTTCACAGTGTCTTTTGAAGATCAGTCACAGGGCTCATACTGCTTGTTTCCATCTCTCAGGGGTCACTGTTCTTTGTTGCCTGATGTCCAGTATTTTGAAAACTATTGTTACATATATTTTGTCTGGTTTCATTGGTTGTTTCAGATAAGAGGGTAAATTCTGTCCTTATTATCTCATCTTGACTGGAGGCTAAAGTCTGACATATACTTTTAAAAATACGATGTTGAGATTACCAAAATGTATACTTGTTTAGAAATATTGCTAAATTTTTTATAGACTTTAGATACTACATATTTTTTACTCCAAAAGTACTTGGAGAAGAACCATTATCACATGGGACTCTGAAGTATTTTCTGGAGTTAAAGAGGAGTTTTCACTTTGTAAGGCAAAAATATAAAAGCAAGAGTTATTTCTGCAAGAATCTTTTCTCACCCTGAAAAGATTGGGAAACCTCAGAACTGAAAAGATCCAATGCTGAGATGCAAGGAACCCTGACAGTGGCCAGACACTAAGCAACTGATAGCTTGGTGTGAATTCGTTTCTAAGTGACCTTAAAACATCATTTAGCAGAAACCAAATGAAAATATGTTCAGAATTTCAGAGGGAACTAACTGGTGGCCGTGGAACAAATTTTGTCCTCAGACATCTTTTGTTGTTTGAGTATATTTTTATTTTATTGAGTTGTGGGGTACAAGTGAGGATTTACTACATAAGTTGGTGGCATGCAGGTGAAGTTTGGATTCTAGCTGGCCTTCTCTGCCTCTGATAGTGGACCCAGTGTGTTGCCACATGTCTCCGTCACTCCTCCACCCTCTCCTAGCAGTGTCCAGTGTTAAGACATCTTTTGATTGTAACCCACACAGAACTTTTAAAATTTTAAAATAGTTGCCAGTGATTATAAACAGAGAGACATCCCACAAAAATCCAAATTTCACCTTTTGAAAACCCAGGCAGCATGGTTCCCCATCCCTTCCAGCAACAGTCCAGCAAGAAGTGCTCACCTCAGTCCTAGCTTCTGCGTTCTCCAGAGGTCAAATGAAATCGACACTTATTTTCACATGTGCGGTAACGTGACTTAAAACCGCCCATTCGCTCCCTTTCACATTACCTATCAGGCCCCTTTAGACATTTCCTTTTGAGACCCCTGGTTTAGAGTCTGTGGTATTTATTTATAAGGCAATAAGCAAAGTTGGAGGTAGGGCAGAAGTCAAGGAAGCAGACCAGCAAACGGCCAGGAAATGCAATGCCACCGTCTGGCCCAGCAATCTCCTATACCACGATCCGCGAGTGTGCAGAGGAGACACTGGAGAACCGCTTTCCAGGAGACCATCAGTAACCGAACAGAGCCCTGACACTTTGTAGGCGAGGTGATCTCTAGAAGCAGAAGAAAAATAAAAAGGATGCAAGATTCCTGAAGATTTATTCTAGGGTTGTGATTGTTTTTGTAGCTGACTCTTTCTGTGTCAACTCTCCATCTTCCTCTGGCAAAAAATTGAGAGGCTGGATCAACTGATTTGTCTCTGCAAATGGGCAAATAATCTCAGGGATTCCCTGGAGGACAGGGAGACAGATAGATCTGTGGAATATTATGGATAGATAGAAATGAAATAGATCTTAGACATAAGTGTACAGCTTAATGAATATAAAGGGTCCAATAGGCTCGCTATTATGTAACACTTTCCCATGTTTCTTTTTTAAATTTGCATTTTAAAAATGAGAATCTTATACATTTTGCTTTACATATCAATCGACTACCAAAAGAAAGAAATGTACAGAGATTACTGTTTAAATTTCTATTTCCTTGACTCCACAAAACTGACCATATCCCTTTGACCATTAAATTCAAGGAAGTAGCTCTGGTCAGGTTCTAGACCTTTGTATTAGTTCATTTTGCAAGGCTAGAAAGGAATACCTAAGGCTGACTAATCTATAAAGAAAAGAGGTTTATTTTGGTTCACGTTTCTGTAGACAGTACAGAAGCATGGTGCTGGCATCTGCTTCTGATGAGGCCTCAGGCAGCTTACAATCATGGTGGAAGGCGGAGAGGGCGCAGGTATGTAACATGTTGAAAATGGAAGCAAGGGAGAACAGGGAGGAGCCAGGTTCTTTAACCAACTCTCTGGTGAACTAACAGAGGGAGAACTCACGACCTTGAGAAAGTCACCAAGCCATTAATGAGGGATCCGCCCCCATGATCCAAACATGCCCACAGGGCCCCACCTCCAAAAAGGGGGTCACATTTCAACGTGAAATTTGGACAGGGCAACAATGCAAACCATACCAATCTTCTGTCCATCCAGGACCTGGGGTCAGAGCTGTCCTTCTCCGCTCTCTGTCTGTTCATAAATTTGCCCTTGCCAGTGTTTCTCTTCCCTTGTGCTTCTTCCCTCTCCTCCAGCAATAGCTGTTGTTCCATTGCCCCCAGGGCCATGATTGTAAAATTCCTGAGGCCTCACCAGAAGTAGATGCCAGCACTAGGTTTCCTGTACTGTCTGCAGAAATGTGAGCCAAAATAAACCTCTTTTCTTTATAGATTAGCCAGCCTCAGGTATTCCTTTTTAGCCACGCAAAATGAACTAATACAAAGATCTAGAACTAGACCAGAGCTACTTTCTTGAATTCAAAGGAAGGTCAAAGGGATATGGTCAGTTTTGTGGAGTCAAGGAAATAGAAATTTAAACAGTAATCTCTGTCCTGTGTTAACATGGTGGGTGTCTTCCATACTTTTTTCCATCTTTATGTCTTTATTTGCATAGAAAATAGTATATACAAACAGGGTGTTGGTCTTAGTTTCTATGTTAGTATCTTAGGGCTGCCATAATAAATTTCCACCAACTGGGTAGCTTAGAACAACAGACATTTATTCTCTCACAGCTCAGGAGGCCAAAATTCTTCCTGGGAGTTCTGAGGGAAAATCTGTCCCCATCCTTCTCTCCTAGCTTCTGATGGTGACCCACAATCCTTGGCATTCTTAGCTTATAGATGCTTCACCCCAATCTCTGCTTTCACTTTCTTCTTCACATGGCCTTCTCTTTCTGTATATCTGTGTCCCAAATCTCCCCCCTTCTCTGTTAAGAAGACACCTGTAATTGGATTTAGGTACCACTCTACTTCAGGATAAACTCATTTTGAAATCCTTAACTGAATTACATCTGCAAAGACCCTATTTCCCAATAAGGTCACAGCCACAGATCCTAGAGCTCAGAACTTGAGCATATTTGGGGATCATAATACAACCCACTGTAGTTCCTTTCAGACAGACTGTTTTATGTGTTCTTAAGCTTTTCCTTGTCTTGATGTTCTCACTTAATAGGACATAGTGAGCCGGACTCGGTGGCTCAGCCTGTAATCCCGCGCCTTTGGGAGGCTGAGGTGAGTGGATTGCCTGAGCCCGCGGGTTCGAGACCCGCCTGGGCAAGCGAGACCTCATCTCTACAATAAATCAAAAAATCAGCCGGGCGTG
>CAUYQG010069482.1:0-18417 GCA_963574415.1 Tarsius wallacei
GTAGCGCGCGCCTGTAGTTCCAGCTACTCGGAAGGCTGAGGCGGAAGGATCGCCGGAGCCCAGCAGGTCGAGGCTGCAGTGGCCGGGAGCGGCCACTGCACTCCAGTCTGGGCGACAGAGTGAGACTCCAACTTAAAAAAAAAAAAAAAAGAAATACTTTGGCCTGGCCTTTGGCCCTGAGTTCTTGAGGTCTACGTCCTGTTTTCCCTGTAGGTTGGTCAGAGTCTTGATTCCTGAATGACCATCTTTCCAGTAATCTATCAGTCTCATTTCTTTACTTCTGTAGCCTAGATGGACTCCCTGAACATATTCGGTGCTGGCTTTCCATCTACAGAATGATTCTGCCACATTCTAAGCCCAGTTCTGACAGAATCCTGATTAAATAAACCCACCAAAATGAAATAGAATCTGTTTATGGCAAATCTGCAGGCAAATGTAACACACTTGGATTAGTTTGCTTTTGCTGCTTATCTACACAGAAATGCCAAACAGCAAGTACTCCCTATTCTAGCTGGTAACAAACCAAAAGGGACTAAAAGCACCACATTTCTGTTGTTTCATCATGCCCTTTTCTCTGTTTTCCTTTATTTTAAATTCTGTGTCAAATATCCGTCTGTGTGTTGTCCTTGTACCTCCCAAGCATTGACTCTCTTTGGACCTTTGGTTTTAGAAACATGCACACACACACTCACACACACATACACATATATGCAATTAAATGCAGGCTTTGACTTTTCGCCTGGGAAACTGGAAGGATAAGGTGAGCTAAGCTTTTAATTACAAGTACCCATTCAGGGAGGCAGGGAGTTTGAGCTTCTGACAGCTACCACTGCTCAGCCTAATCCCATCTTTCCGAGAAGAAAAAGAAAAAGCCCACATGTATCTATCTACAAAAATGTTGACTTAATATATTTGACATTTAAAAAATATATATATATGCTAAGGTAAATTCTGCTTTAAAACAAGGAAAATATTATTGTTTAGGTGAAAGCTTTATGTAGCTATGATTCTTGGATTTCTCTTAGGTTATTCTATCTCTGTTTGTTTGAAGTTGACTCTCGTTATACAGAAATGCCTGTATTCGGCACCTTTATAACTGCTTTCATCCAGAATCCCAAATCTCTTTACAAATACTAATTACTGTGGTCTAATGTCACTGAAAATTGTTAAATATGCTCCAAAGAGGTTAAACACTTTAAATCCCGATTTACAAATTAAAAACTAGAATGTGGAAAAGCTAAGCTACGTTTGGGGATTTAAATAGGGTTTTGGTTGAGACAACTGGAAATGACAGCTGTCAACCCAGTCCCCTAGTCCTTGGACTCATTTGATATCCTGCACTTCTTGAATTATTATACATGTAGAAAGACAAGTTGGCATTGTGAATGCAGACACTGAAAATCTCTTTTCCTCCAAATAATATATAACACCTAAAAATATTACTGTAGAGTAGTGGCATCTTTCCAGGTTAAAATTAATTTTTTTAAAGAAGTCATTCTTTAAACACAGTATAATCAGTGAAATAATTTTCTTCTTTTTCAGCAATCTTTAGGTATCCACCACCAAGATTCAGTTTTGTAAATTTAAAAAATACAGAAATACATATATACCTTATACATAGATATGCATGCATGTATATCATATATACACACAATATAAAACAAACAAAAATTATTTTCATTTAATATTTCGATATGAGGAACAAGTAGATGAGAGCCTCTTGGATGTTATGCAAATATGTATCAGCATATTTCTAGCATTGCCTTTTTAATCTCTAAAGTCTTGTCTGTATTTAGAATTTTGTTGAAGAAACAGGATACAACATTTATACACATGGGTTCATAGTCTAACTTCATCTCAGTATTATCTTATTATAGTTTTTCCAAAAAAACTATTGAACTAGAGGTACCTCATAGGCAAAACTGTTTAAGTAGGCATACATAGACTAGAAAGAATGTCTAATGAATGAGGTTGATCTTAGAATAGGTAATAGATGGTAAGAATTTTATTAGGACTTTCATAGGTATGAGGTAAATAGACATAACATTAGATTAGAGTAGGTATTTGGAAGGTGAGAGTGAAGAGATGCAATGTGTTCTTCTATGTATTGATGAGGAAAATAAAAGACTGCCATTGGCACAAGTAATTTTTCTTGAGGTTACAAAGAGGCCTTTCCTCCTGAGCTCTATCCTAGAATGTCAGACCCTTGGTGTCTGAATCTAAGGTTCATGTTTTCCTACCTGAATGTGAATCAGTGTATTTACATGACTCCTTTGGAAATGAGGATGTTATATAGAAAAGATGTTGGTTAGTGAGTAGGTGAGAGGCCAATAAAATATTTCTTGCTCTTGCCAGAACACTCTTCATGTTTGTCGAATAATTGTAGCAATTTAGTTCCTATTCACAACCTCTTGTATTAACATTTCTTTTCTTAATTTTAAAATTTTCCTAAGGTCCCCCAGCATAAAGTAATGATTGTAGCCTAATAGCTCTCTATGAACAATAATTTTCCTGAAAATTTGCTTTTGATTAAAGATGATCTTGAATTTTGTGCTCTCAAATTCTGCATGTGAAATGCCATTCTCTAAATTGGGCTGATTCCTACACTAGTCCAACATTAGGAAAACACTAAAAGTTTTGCTCCAGTTCCACACTTGGTTTTCATTAGGTTTTATTAAATGATAAATGATTATATATATATATATATATATATATATATATATATATAAGTATATATAATATATATACATAAACCTGAAGCCTGTAGATTCCTGAGTTCAGGTTTCCTCTATTCTGCCTGATAATTGAACAATTTGGACATAGATGATATGTGAGGATTAAAGTGAGTTTGATCTACATATGGCTTATTACTTTATATTTATTATTTTATCCACCATTTTATTGATTTATAGCCACAATTATATATATATATCCACAAATATTTATTTTTATATATCTACATCTCTATACGGTTATCTGTATTACATGGGTTGATTAATGTCAAGCACATAAAATAATTTGTGGCTCATGGTAACTACTCAATAAGTATTAGCTGTTGCTGCTTCTGTTACAATTGTTTCACTCATTGTTTGACTGTAGTTGTTATACAACTTAATTACTTTTCCAAGGAAGGATGAACTGTGATTTGAAGCAAGACAGGAGTTTGCATAATTAGAAACTCTTATATTGGAGCGCTGCATGCCAGGACATCCTAACTGACTCCTCCAAAGAGGAGTGTTTTACCTCCCTAAAGGCTGGCATCTTTCACCCTAGAGGGCTCCTATGCAATTGACAGACCTATTTCTGATGCTGCCTCTGAGGAAGGAGATGAAGGCCATTTCAAATGTGGGCCATTGTGTTTGACCCTTCAAGGATATGTTTAACTCACCTTTGAACAAGCACTCTTTATGGAGGATGAGTTTTTTGTTGTGACCAGGTATTAGCAGGATTCATGGAGTAAGCTACAATGAGACATTTTAGTGACTCCTAACTGAGAATTTTTCTTTGACTTGAGGAAACCCAATGGAAGCTCCCAAGCTAGCCTTGGAGATTCTTATATTGCTTCATAGCTGCCAGTCCACATGAAAGAAGGCTCATATCTAGAGTAAATTGGCATTCTGATTGGTGTATAAAGAAAGTAAAATTACATTAGGCTTGGAATGAAGCTTTGTACCGGAATGAACTCTGAGTCATACTCCATAAGCTCAGGGTTATTATCTATTATCACACATGTGAATAACCTCTCCATCTTGTCACTGCCTATGTACCATCTTCTCTAAATTTTCCCATCACTGTAGTTCATCTCTCCAGTCTCCAGGCTAGGCCATTTATCCTACCTGCTCCCACCATCATTTATCCTAAGAGCGTGTACTGTTAACAGTCAGATTATTCCTGCCAAATTCCTCACAACTCTCACAAATTGATAGTGTTACATGGTTGTTTAGAACATGGGCTTTATACTTAGTCCAACTGGGCTGCATGTCCCTTTTCTAACTTGCTAGTTGGGTGAACTTGGGCAGGTTATTTAACCTCTCTGAGTCTTCCTCTCGTTGTTCATAATACGGTGATATGAATAAATTTAAGGAGTTGCTCTAAGGTTTAAAAACAATGGTATATGTAAGGTGCTTGGCACATTGCTGGTAACTGATCAAATAAGAAGAATATGCAAAATACTGTGATATTTTAGCATGCATAAGAATTCATCTCAGCTATTATTAACATTTGCTTCTTCTTAGTGCTTTCTCCTTCACTCAATTGCTCCCTCCCTTTTCTAGGCTCTTTGGAATAGAATAAATAGAATAATGTATCATCTCTGACCTCTGGTTACTGAGAATGGGAAGGAGTCTGGGGTGAGAAAAGAAAAGTGGAAAGATGAAAAGTATAAACAAAGAATTGTGAGAATTTCTAGTAGGGAAAAATTATTTCTGACTAGAAAGGAGAGTTGTCAAAGAAGGCTTCACAAGGAAGGTATTATTTGAGCTGACTCTTGAATGACTAAAGCCAATTGTTTATGATAAAGAATAAAGGAACAAGAGAAAGCCAGGAAATGTGATTACAATCAAATATATTTGACCCGCTATAACTTGTCAGGTAATAAGAGTGAGGTAAGCAAAACAGCTTACCTGTGTCCTGAAATTCTGACTATTAGAGAAGCATTTGTTCAGAATAGTTTGATTAAATATTATTTTACTGTTTTTGTTTTGACTCTGGAAGAGACTTCAAAGTGAATAAGAAGAGGACAAGCAGTTAAATTCTTATTTTTGTAGTTGTTTTAAGGCGCTTATAAAATCTGTAATGAAATAGATTTTTCTTTCAAAAGGCACATTTTTCTGAGTCTGAGATAAGGTGGTGTACAGTTTCACTTTGGAGGGACCCAACTCCCACCACACAAACAAATCTATCTACATCTAATAAATTGGTTTAATCCTTAAAAATAACCATGAAAACATAAACAGTCCTCTTTCTAAATACTAATCATGATTAACTAAAAGTTGTTTTGGTTTTTCAAAGGCATTTAAAAAATCTTTCTTGACATGCAGTTGCTTGTGCTTATACATATATCATTTCAAAGAGCATTACAAGAGCCAGAACAGTTGGTGTTAGACTTAGAGGAGAGATTAGCAGGATTCCATTCCAGGAAAATCGTTATGGTGATCACATGTCACTTGTCATTACATATAAGTCTTATTGGTCTTCCTTCAGTTTCAGTTTGGACTTAACTTATACTTGATAAATCGTTCTTTATCTTCTAGTCTTCTAGAATTCACTGTATTCATCTGACTGGCTGCCAATGTACACTGACTATTCTATTACCCACCTTCAGACTGTCTTTCATTCCCTTCCCTAAAGCCAAAAGAAATAATGTTTTGTGTTTGTATGTGAGAATCAATAGCACATATGCTGTTGTGTTGAACAAAATGCCTCAAATGAAGCAAAGCATAAACAAGGTACTTGGGACAGCCCAGACTGAGTAAGATATTGTTGGATCACCCCTAAAAATGTTTGTGTTTGTAGAATATTTAGAAATTCTGTAATTAATCATGGCAAAAATCTATTCTTCTCCAAGTTTATACTTCAATTTTGAAATCAAACTCTAACCTAGATATTATCTAAGGAAATGAATGTTGTCCTATTTTAGTCAGGGTTCTCCAGAGAAACAGAAACATAGATATATGTTTATAAATAAATATCTCCTTAGCACACCCTTTCTGTTTGAACTTTATTATATATGAATATTTATATTTATATATTATAATTAATGATGATTTATATAAATTATATAATACATAATTATATATATTATAGATATAAAGGGATTTGTTATGGGATATTTGCTCATGCAATGATAAAGGCTGAGAAGCTTGCTGTCTGCAAGCTATGGAGGCCCAGCCGGGCCAGGGTGTATAGTTCCAGTCCAAGTCAGAAGACCTGAAAACCAGAAGGGCCAATCAGTGATGTAAGTCCCAATCCAAGAGGAGGGAGGAAACTCAAGAAGAGATAACTCACCATTACTCTATCTTTTTCTGGTATTTGGCCCCTGGATGGAGTGGATGATGTTCACCCACATTGGTGAGGGTGATTTGCTTTACTCTGTCTAATGCTAATCCTGTCTGGAAACACCCTCACAGTCATACTTCAAAATAATGTTTTACCAGCTTCTAGACATCACTTAGCTCAGTGAAGTTGACATAAAATTAACCATCACAGGTTCTATTCCTTTTTCACTAATATGTCCTTGTCTATCCTATTTATTTCTTTTTAACAATGTGTGTTTTTGCTATACTCTAAAAATAATTTCTTTTTTTACTATCATTCTCTCCTATGTGACTGTATGACCACCCTCATGCACACATTCACCCCTTAAAAAAAACTCCATAATTAGCACAAAGTTCTGTGTTGAATATATCATAAGAGTTCAGTGTCTGTTGAGTAAGTAAATATGTGAATGAATGAAAATTAATAGTCAGGGATGACAGATAAGAAATAAAATCAAATTATAGTAGATTGTCTACTCTTTGTGCATCTTTTTTTGGAAAGAGTGTGTGTTCATGAAGAGCAAAAACTATTTTGACTAATGCATTAGTAAGTTAGCTAGTACAGACACAGGAAGAAGCCCATAATTTCAGGTCAAATCTGATTAAACAGCAAATGACAGTGAATTTACTTTCAAAATGGATATAGAATGCAACTTCACATTGAAACACAACTACCACAACTTTCACTACTCTTTTACTACTATGTTATGCTTCATTTTATAAGTGGACGCTCATCCCCTTTGAGATACATTCCCAGATCTATAGGTACTCCCTTTGAGAAAGACCCTATTCTTTCATAAAGTTCTGCAATGAAAGTTTTCTGTGCCTTTTACCCATAGATAGCTATAATTTCACCTTTCAGTTAAGGAATTCTCCCTGATGAAGATATTAAGAGGAATGACACTAGCTTCCATGATCAGATCTTAACAACTTAGCCTGGATCTATTCATCGCAACCTGAGATTTCATTTTTACTAAAGAAAAAGGGAGACATAAACTTTAGTGGGTTGATGTGAAAAAATAGATTAGGAATTATATTTTTAGATACAAATGGACCAGAGTTTTAGACCTGGAAGCAGATGTGTATGTGACAATGCAAATTCAGAGGTGATTATACAGGGGATGGATAGATTTGGTAACCCAAAGAGTAAAGACACCAAATAGTGGTTCAAACAGAAAGAGTGTGATAAGGCTACCCACTATATCTAGGCTAGGACATAAACACTTTGGTGAGGTGAATTACACTTGTACTATACATATTAATAAGATAAATATGTTCTTACTTGCAATTGATAGCTTGTTGAAAATGAATAATATCTTCTTCTAGGCAGTAATTTCTACTGATTTACTATTAAGACAGTATTCCTGAGTAAGCATGATTTGTATCCTACATGACAGATAATCTTTTCTTTCTGTCTCTAAGAATATACATAGAACTCTTTACAATGATAGCATCAAAGAGCAGAACTGACTTCTGAAAATTTTTAGTTCCTTACTAATATTTAATACTTCTCTCCTTAGAATACACTTTGCACTCTTTTTCAGCTTAGGTGATTTTTCTTAACATGTTCTACCCCCCACCCCCCAAAAAAACTCAAGTTGTGTTAGTAATAAAAATTTTACTATACTATGAAACTTTTGTCATAACCTAGAAGTCAAATTACAGGTATTTATTGAGCACCAATGACTATGTAGGCATTGGTTAACTCACAAGACTTTGTAATTTACCAGTTTTAAGTAGGCAAAAAGTGAAGACCAGAGAATAGTCTATTTATTTTATGGTACTTAATTCTAAAATAACTGTAGAAGAGAAGAGCTCTAGTAGGTAATTTCTCAGCACATTGTATTGGTGTTTTGCTTCTGACTTAACCGCTTACAAAACAGTAAGGGGATTTGCAGAATTCCAGGGCAATTATATGTTGGTAGTTTATGCTTTTTGGTTCCAGTCACATTCCACTTATGCCCTGAGGTTTTGTTTTGTTTTATTTTTTAACCTTTTCAGTATTCTGAATGTGCACACTGCTTTCAACGCAATCAACTATTATTGCCCAGATTTTTCAAGACTACTCCTTTCTTCTTAACCAGTCCTCCACCCTCTACTCAGTATCATTTTATTTTCTCCATGCCAAAACACCTGATTTCTCCTCATCCTTATTTATTTCTTTCATGACTAATTTTCCCAGGGCTCTATCCTTTGGCTAATGACATCTAAGCTCAAGATTAAGAAGACCGTGAGGTCAGAAGTTTCTGTTTTAAATCTTTCTCCATCCCCTTTTCTTTAAATTGGGCTGTGCTTCTTTCATTTATTCTAAATTAAACTTATCCTCGGGCATGGATTTTATAAGACGTCCTCTGCTTTCAAAATCCCTAAATCTACCCTCTCTTCCAAAACTGTAAGCCAAGTGTTACTTGTCAGTTCATTGATTCTGGCTTGAAAGTCAGGAAAAGCAAAAACTCCCCACCAGATGACTTACTTGTTCTACTCTCTCACTTTGGAAAAAAAGACAAGTCTCATGTCAGGTTTTTTTTTCAGAGTAGTACTTTTCCCAGGGATAAAAACTTATATAAAAAAATTCTTAGAATTATGCCACATCAGAAGGTGCCATCAAATACGTTTTTTTGAGGTGCTTATAAAGCAAGTACCAGAACTTTTCCTCATCACAATTCACAATGAAAATAATTTGATATTAGAGATCAAATCTATGACTCTAGCTAAAGTAGATTAGTTATAAAAATTTCAAAAGAAACTTATGGAAAGATAGTCTTACCTATAAGGAGTTTCTATGACCAGGATCCCAGGAATAGCCTTAGGTTTATCATTATACTTATCAAATGAGATACTGCAAATACAGGTCAGAACAGTGTCAGCCACGTAGAAGGTACTCAGCAAACGTTAGTCTCCTTTCTCATTTTTATACAGAGGGTGCCAAAAAAATGTATACACACTTTAAGAAAGAAAAAAACTGTATTAAAATTATAATGCTCACTAAGATGAATACAAGTCATGTTCGACTTCTGCTATTACAAGAGGTGCTCAAAGAGGTTACCATCAGCGTTCAGACACTCCTAATTATGGTGAACATCTCTTAAGATTGCTTAAAATGTGTATATATTTTTTGTGGCACCCCCCCCCCTATATTTGTGGTTCTTCTATGCCATCTGTCTTCTCTCTCTTTCTCTCTCTCTCTCTCTCTCTGTATATGTACTTAAAATCCACCTGAGTGTTTGTATATAAGCTATCATAATTATTTTTCTGAAAAATCCAAAGACTTTAATGACCTCATATGTCATATGATATGGCTTTATAAATTTTAAACTTAGAAGTGAGAATCAGCACATTTTGACCTCGATTGCATGATAAAATTTGTAATGGAGAGTGGTAAGTCTCATGCATTCAGGTTCCATAATTCAAAATAATTTTCAGTAATAATTCTGACTTCAGTAGACCTTTCACATGCTTTCTGACTTTGGAATCAAGAACAGACACAGATAGAGCTTCTGTTAGTGCAACACTTGGCAGGTCACCCACCTCTTTTTGGGGGGTAACTTTTAAACTGTTCAAAATAGTATGTTTCAGTGACGACCTCACCTTCTACTATATCTGCAGAGTTTCTAATTCAGTCTTTACAACTTCTGGGCTAGCTTTTATTTTTGGTTGTTGAATGAACTAGGGGGATGTGAAAGAATTACTTTTGTTTAGGTACTTCCATGGCACTTCTTTAAAATGTTTTTACAATAGCCTTTACCTTCTTTCTCAAATTCCAGTTTTGTATCTTTGGCATCTATTATCTTTCTAAGAGCCTTTCTTTTATTTAAATCTCTATCTTTGCTTCACCCAATTATTTTGCCCATTATGAAGTATAACAGAGGTGAAAAGAACACACTTTTTACTAAATTCTCAAAGAAAAAAAGAGGGATTAGCTGCTAAACTCTTAACAATTGTAGTTTAATTTGGAGAATTAAAACAGTACATAATTACTTATAAAGTAAAGCTCTACAGACTGAAATGTACCTTCTCTTCAGATACAAAATGTCTTATTTCACCAAGTTAGCATTATTATATTATCATTTTGTGAACATGAATAAAACTTGGGTATATTAAAAACTAAAACACCTTCCTTCAGTAGCCCTGCATACTTTACTACTTCCTCATTCACTAGCACACAATTAACAGGTCTTTCAATAACCTTGAACACGATCACACACTGGGCTATGATGCAGTGTGTTTCTCCAGTTAGAATAGATGTACATGAAATGCATGTGCTTCTCATCCCTCCCCTCCTGAAACATATGACAAATGTCTTCTCCAGGGCCAATCAGGATCTCCTACCCCTTGTGCAAGATACACTACTTATTATAGGTGACAACATAATGCTAAAAAGATGCTTAGAAATAAAACTCAAGAAATTGTAATAAAAAAGAATGGTTGTACATGTGCATGAGTTTAGCTTATTCAAATGTTTAGACTGTGACTACTGCCTGAGTCACAAACTTCTGCAAAACTCTAGCTATTTTATTACTAACTTCATATTTACATTGTTACTTATATTTTCATGGACTCATTTTGTTCCTTGGCCATAAATCCTATGTGTTTCAGACTTCATGACTTATTTAAGGCTTAAAAGAATTATCTCTACTAAAATAATGTTCACTCACCAAATATTTATCAAGAGCTCATATGTCTCAGTCAGTTTAGGTCGCTGTAACAACATAGCATAGACTGGATGCCTTATAAATAACAGAATTTATTTCTCATAGTTCTTGAGTCTGGAAAGTCTAAGATCAAGTTGCCAGCAAGTCAGATGTCTGATGAGACCCACTTCCTGGTTTGTAGATAGCTGTCTTACTGTATTCTTACATGGTTAAAGAACAAAGAGAGAGAAAGTAAACTCTCTTGTGTCATTTTTTTAAGGACATTAATCCCATTCATGAGGGCTCCATCTTCAATATGGAATCACCTCCCAAAGTTCCCACCAACTTATGTATTTTATAGGTATACAAACATTGTCCATTGCAAAACAGCACTGATCTAGATCCTAGGAAGTAAAAAGCACATTCTTTTTATTTATTTATTTGTTTGTTTGTTTTAAAGATGTAGGGTACATTTCAGGATTATGTATACAAGTAATCATTGTACAGGTAAAGTTTGGGCCTCCCTTTGGTCCCTACTTTGTCTGGTTTGAGATCAGGTACCCTTATTGATGTTATATGCCCTCACCCCTCCCTCCCCTGGCAGTTTCTGGCTACTGCCAATCCCTTTCTTATAGTATTATGATAAATGTTCAGCATAAAAGGGAATGCTTCTACACTGTTGGTGGGAATGTAAACTAGTTCAACCTCTATGGAAAACAGTGTGGCAATTCCTAAAAGAACTATAAATTAACCTTTAATACTCTTTATTCTTTTAAATAAATGCCCTAATAAGCACTCATTCTACTTAGTGGATGTAATCAGTATTTAAAAAAAAGTAAGCAGGTAAATGTATAGTAAGTGGTGTAGTGTTAAGTGCTGTGGAGAAAAACAAAGCAGTTAACGAGAATGGAGATTCAGTTGGGGGTGATGTGTATGCGTATGTATCTCTGCATGTGTGTGAGTATATATGTGCATGTATGTGTGTGGTTTTTATTTTTTTATAGGTTTGGCAGGAAAGGTGACATTTGGACAGACACTAAAAAAATAGTAAAGCAAATTATGAAGCTCTAGAGAAGGGCTTTCCAGGAAAGAAGAAGAGCAGACTTAAAGTCACTAAGGAGTAACTTTGTTTGACACGTTCAAGGAACAGAAAGAAGTCTAGTTTGACTAGAACAGAATAAAAGAAGGAATGTAGTAGGAAATTCTTTCAGAAATGAGGTCTGAAAGTAACAGGGGTGAGAGAAGAAGAATCATGTTCAGACTTTGAAGGCCTTCGTAAAACTATTGTCTTTCTCACAGAACTGACATGATCTGGGTTGCATTGTTGTCTTTCTTTTTAATTTTGTGTGGTATAACTTACAAATAATAAGATATACTTGCCTTAAATTATCAGCTCTAAGATCTCGATAATTGCATATTTATACCAGAGGTGCAAAAAATTTTTTAAGAGATATTAAGAGATGTTCACCTTAATCAGAAGTGTCTGAATGCTGATGGTAAACATTTTGAGCACCTCTTGCAATTACAGAAGTCAAACATGACTTGTATTCATCTTATTGAGTATTACAATTTTAGTACAATTTTTTCCTTTCATAAATTGTGTATATATGTATATATATATATTTGGCACCCTCTGTATATACCCTGAAACCACAACCCAGAACAAGATATGGAACATTTTCATCACATCAGTAAATTTTCTCATGCCTGTTCTACTTAGTTCTCCCTTTATTCTTTTCTTAAACTTTATATAAGTGGAACTATATAGTATGTACTGTTTTTGTCTGGCATCTTTTGTGCAACATATGTTTATGAAATCATCCTTGTTTTTACATGAATTAACAGTCCATTTCTTTTTATTGTTTTGTATTATTCTAATGTTAATTTATTTGTTTTGGTTTTTTTTTGTATTTTCCTGTTGGTAGATATCTGGATGGTTTCCAGTTTAGGGCTGTTATAAATCAGGCTGCCATGATGTCTTTTTGAGAACATGTTTTTAATTCTTTTGAGTATTTACGTAGATGCCATGCTGAGTCATAGGACAGATGAATGTTCAACTTTATAGCAAACTGCTAAATCATTCTCCAAAGTGGTTGTATCATTTTAAATATCCACCAGTGTTGTGGTTGCCCTTCATTGATATTGCTGTTTCCTTTTTTTATTTTTCTTTCCTTTTTTTTTTTTTGCAATACAACTGGGTATGAAATGGTCTGTTTTTGTTGTTTTAATTTGCTTTTTTCTGATGCCTAATGATGATGCAAATCATTACTCATTGACCATTCTGATCTCTTCCTTTGTGATGTGCCTGTTCAAATGTTTTGTACATTTTGTAAATGAGTAACTGGTCTTTGTGTTGTTGATTTGTAGAAGTTCTTTACATAGTCTCATAAGAAGTACTGCTCATAACAAGTGCTTTTTCCAAGTGTGCAATTTACCTATTGCATTTTCTTTTTCTTTTTTTTTTTTTTTTGAGTCAGAGTCTCACTCTGTCATTCAGGCTGGAGTACAGTGGCATGCTCACAGCTACCACAGTCTCAACCTTCTGGTCACAGGAAATCCTTCCAGCTCAACCCCGCAAGTAGCTGGAGCTACAGGTGTGTGCCAGCACACTCAGCTAATTTTTGTATTTATTGTAGAGACAAGGTCTTGCCAAATTGCTCAGGCTGGTCTTGAACCCCAGTTCTCTCACCTCTGCCTCCCAAAGTTCTGGAATTATAGACATGTGCCATTGTGTCCAACTGCATTTTCTTAATGGAGTCTTTTGATGAGCAGAAGTTTTTGCTTTTGATGAAATTCATTTTATCATTTTTTGTTCTTTTTAAGTATGTAGTTTATGTGTCCTGTTTAATAAATTTTCACAAGTTTACAAAGCTATTCTTTTCTATATTCTTCTAGAAGCTTTGTAGTATTAGCTTTTAGTTTAGGCTTATGATCTATCTTAAATTAATTTTTGTATATTAAGTGGGGCAAGCATTGAAGGTGTTGTTTTTTCTTTTTCTGTGTAGATATCTATATGTTAAAAAGACTTTATTTTTTCCCCATTTCATTGACTCAGTGACTTGGTTGAACATCAGTTCATCATATATGCCTTACATGTTACAAATATCACTGGTTCCCATGTTAACAATATACAGAAATAGGCACATCAAGTGAAAAAGCAGAGATGACCATTACAAATCTGTTAAAATAATTCAGCTAATAGGTTTGGACAACAGTGACAGTAAGTCTAACCTTGGACACATGTTTAAGATAAACTGAGATTCGCTAATAGATTGGAGTGGTTTTTAAGAGAAGACATCAGGGATGGATCCAAATCTTTCAGCTTGAATAACTAGTAGAAATACGAAGAGGTGAAGTGTGTATTTGATAGATAAAGACTTACAAATAAATTTGAAGTGCAAAATCTGGAGATTATATGCATGTACACACATACACACCATAAATATATTTGCTCTCTAAGTGAAAAGATATCTTACATTCCTTTTAAAAAGCTATTTGTGATTTGGTCATTAGATAATTTTATTTACATTTCCTCTGGAATTTTAATGGAAATCTAGATTCATATATCCAACTGTCTACGAGGCTTTTCCACCTATAGTGCACTCAAGTACACCAAGATCACAATTTTTACAACCATACTTAACAACTTACCCCCAATCCTGTTGTTCCTCCCCTCTTGCTCTCCACAATTCTTTTAATGGCAGGATAATGGTCCTCCAAGTCAAACAAAAACTGTAGAGTTGGTCCAGATACTTCCCTCTCACTTACTGTTATAGCTAAGATTTTTCATCAGCCAAGCTCTAGCAACTTATGTATTAAAAATATACCCAAATGATCTTTCATCTATATCTCTTTTATAGGTATTACCTAAAAATTTTTGAGACCGCATTCATTAAACATTTCCACGAACCCCTATTCCCATACTTTTACTACCTAAGGAAATATGGCTTCATTTTAGAGTAGTTTATACAGCACATGTTGGGTGAAATGGGTTAAAATCAGGTTTGGGTTAGAATCACGGTTCTTCCTTTTCTTAGCTGTACAATCTCAGGCAAATTAAGATACTTCTCTGTAAAATGATGATAACGTTGGCAATGACATAGAATTTGTGGATAGATTGAATTAGTATGTGTAAAGTGCTTAGTGCTTGGCACAGGATAGTCAATAGATGCTAGCGTTTTATCTCTTCTTATTTTTATTATGTCTAACCATGAACTCTCACTTCAGATTCAGTCTCATCCTCTCCCATTTGGATTACTCATCGTGCTAACCTCTTACTTGGCCTCCCTGACACCAAGCGGCAAACTCTGTCACTGATTTTTTTTTTTCCCCTCTGGAATGAGAACCTGTTCTATTTTTCAATTAGTTAAAAATCCTGCTGTGACACCTACATTACTTATACAATTCATTTCCATATTCAGAGTGTGGCATTTATAACATATCTTGCTCTCCTCCTTTCTTCCCAGTTCTCATTTCATTGCCTTCCAGGTTCATTTTTATTGCTTCTTCCAGTGTTCATTCAAGTCGCACTGCTGAATAGGGTTAGTCCCCACTCAAGTACTTACACATACCTGTTTGCCTCTCCAACATTTTTGTCCTGACAAACTATACATCTTTTTGAAGATTCTCCTTCAAGGCCCTATAAAGTCTTTCTCCTTGTTTAACAAACGAAGGTTCACCTTCCTTCGTGTTTTCCTTCTTTTTATCCTTCAAATGACTCTACCATAGGTTAGAAAGGTAAAGCCTTTATTATTCTAAGAATTGGCACCAAAGTTTGTTTCATTTATGATCCTTATTTTAAAAAAAGGCAAAGCATAAATTTAGAAGCTGCTCTGAGTAGATGGAGGAACACTGAGTCTCTAGATGTCTGTAGGAACCCAAATAACAAAGTGTCAGAGAAACCAAGAGAAATCGATGTTTTGTTTAAAATTGGGTCCTGGGAGAAATAGGAGAAAAGATAGCGAGTGTGACATTAGGGAATGCCTGGGTTATTATGAGCACATGTATATAGAGGAGTTTGAAGGATATTTAAGAACATAACTGCTAAATGTTTAACCTCTTCTCTGCCTATGCCCTACATCATCAGGAAAGTTTGCTGCATGCTGTTTTGTACGTGTGTGTGTGTGTGTGTGTGTGTGTGTGTGTGTCTGTTTGTGGAGAGAAGGTAGAGGGCAGAGTTTAGGAACAATAATGGAAAGGCTGAGTTTCACAGTAGAAACACTTCAGTGTGAAGAGGACCAGATGAAAGGCAGGAGTGCTGGGGAAGATTTCAGGTTCAAGATACTTGCAGCAAAGCATGAAGGCTCTTTCTGACAGCCCAGTTGCAATGGCATTTCTCCCTTGTAGGTCTTCCTGCCACTTCTTCACCTAATTAAATACCTCACACTTGGCTCTCAACCTAAATGTTTTTCCCCAGAAAAGCTGGTAAGCTGGTCCTAACCCCTGGGGTTAGGTTAACTCCCTTGATTCCATGATTTCTTGACATTATATACTATAGAACTAGAGTTCTTCATTTAAGACAGTATTCCTCCCCGAAGCACTTTGCCGTGTTTGAACCATTTTTGCTACCACTGCATGGCATGAAGGGAGGAAGTGCTACTGGTATCTAGTAAGGACAGAGGCCAGGAATGGTGCTAGAATTATTCAGCTCAGAAGGTCAATAGTGTTGAAGTTGTAAAACCCTTGTATAGAGTCTATTATAATTAGTTGCTTAGTATATATATATATATATATATATATATATATATATATGTTTTCCTCACTAGACTTTAGCCTCCGTAAGGAAAGATTGAATCAGCTTTGTTAATCAGTGTATTCTCCTTATGTAAGCTACTGCTTGGCACATAGTAGATTCCCAATAAGAACTTGATTGACTGAGTGATTGATTGTCACTATATTTGTTTATCCATGTGTTTATTTTGCCACTGGAGTTCACTCTCCCTGCAAGTGGACCAAGTATCTTTCCATCAGTAGATCAATAGCATGAAATATAGTTCCCAGTACATGGTAGGTGGATCATAATTTTTTTTAGTAAATTTAAAATTGTACAGGTTCTCTGTGATATATGATTTTCAAGAAGCTAAAAATGCAAGATTAACACATAGTCTCTCTCCTTTTCAAAAATCTTTTTCAAGTCCAGTTTTTTCTACACTCCTAGTCCATAATATACCTTGACCACAGAAATAATTTGTCTATAGTGATAACTAGTCCAAGACTGAAAGATTGTGTTTTAAGGCAGAAGGAAGTTTTACTTCTCTGTAAAATAATGACTTTTTCAGACTGATTACCACAGGTCTAAAAAATGGGGTGGGGGTGATCTTTTAGGTGTCAGAGAAGGAAGCTGCCTTTCTTGATAATATTTTGTGTGCTTGTTAAGAATTCATAATCTATCAGGAAGATAAACATGTAAACAAATAAAGCATTCAGAAGAGAAGAAACTATATCATTGGTTCTCATTTTCTAAAATAGTGCCAGCTTAGGTACTTGTTAGATGAATTTGAAAGGAGCTGATATAAGCCTGACAATAACAAGGTTTAATAAATAAGGACTTTCACTTTTCTCTTAATAAGTAAAAACTCAGTGTATTCAGGTTTTTTTGTGTGTTTCCTGAGCACTTCACCAGGTCTTTCACAAAGGACTTGACTGTGCTCACTGAGGGGTCAAGGAATCTCTATGTTACAATATTTGCCAAGGCTCAGTCTGAATTAGGGGATGAGAAATGGTGAAGGCAAAGAACTTTCTTTCACTGGTTTTATCTACGTGTTCTCAAAGATACACATCACCCTTTGTCCAATCTAGACCAACTCATAGACCCTAATTCGCGGGGTTTTAGCTGTATGCCGTTGTTCCTTCTGCATCCTTCTCATGAAATGACTTTCCTTTCTTTCACCAAAAAAAATCTTGCTCACCTCTTAATATCCAGTTTAAAAGCTCCTTCTACCATCAAGCCCCACCTGCTCAGCTGGTAGATCTCTCCTTCCTCAACTATTAACTGCACAGTGTTCTTAGTACCACTCATGGCACTTAAAGTCAGCTGTTTTGAATACCATGGTCTGAGTACTTATCCTATCTACGTAGGAGAGGGGTACTTTGCAGCGCAAGAGGCATGGACTTTGAATCATACTGATTTGGGGGTTCAGGATGGTTGTTTGACCTTCAGATAATTATATAATCTAATACAGATTCATTTTCCCATCAGTATAATGGGCATAACATACAAGATTAAATCAAATGTCATCTGTAAAGCACCTAGTGTGGGAGAGGCATGTGGTAGATATATGAACTTCACTGCTCTACTGTCTTCTTTTCACTAGATTCTAAACTTCTAGGTCTTCTTGTTTTCAGTCTAGAGCAGCACATAACACAAGTTGGTGTACAATCTTTTAAAATATTTTTAAAATTTTCTAAAGATATTGGTGTAGAATGTCTTTAAATGAACTTTATTTTATAGAAAAAATTTATTTTTAATTTTAAAAAAACATTATTTTTTATTTCAATAGCTTTGGGGAGTACAAATAGCTTGGATCTGGGATTTATTTAAGTGTACCCACCACACCCACCTGTGCACATTTTACCCAATAGGTGATTTTTTTTTTTACCTTCTACCTCTTCTCTTTCCCCTTTTCTGAGTCTCCAGTGTCCATTTTACCATTTTCTATGTCTTTGCAGATCCTTAGTTTAGCTCCCACTTATGAATAAGAATATGTGATGTTTGGTTTTCTGTTCCTGAGTTAGTTCACTTAGGATGATGT